>VURO01007180.1:20027-36331 GCA_015108175.1 Pelvicachromis taeniatus
ACACCTGCTCCCCCCCCCCCCCCCCCTTTTATTTATCCTTTTATTTCTTTATCAATAAAGCAACCGGCTTCAATCAGTGAATACCAATCAGAAAGGCTTTAAAAGAAATATAACATCCACAGAAATGCTAGAAAGCATTAATTATTTTCTCATTCTGTCCAGTCATAGCAGGTAGACACGATTAATGAGCCTCTGGCAGAGCTGCTGCCTGTAAGGGAATCAATACTCACAAAAGCTGGTTTCATAGTGGCTATTGGATCTGTGAAGTGCGAATCGAAAACGAAGTTAAAAAGTGAAGTGGGGAAGTGGATAGCGGCCCTCTCCTCCTGTCTGTGTCTAAAGCTCGCCGTCTCCTTATCTCTCCTTCCATCTGTGGAGCTCAGAGTGCTGGCCCACACAATGTGCCCCCCTGGATTGTCATCTTCAGTCTGATTGCAAGGACCAACACCAACCCACATTAGCATGCGCTTTACACACATGCACACACACTGAGAGCGCCTTAAAAGGAGAGATGCATAGGCCAAGACCTCATGCAAGTCAAATCTCCTTGTCTTGAAACCCGAGGCAGTGCATCCACGGGTTTGTCTCGCTGGGAAAGAGGGGGCGAATGAGTAGGAACGATACTGAAAGGAAAGGGAAGAGGGTGTGAGAACCAGAATATTTAGCAAACCCGGTTAAAAAGGAAGAAAAAAGATGTTTTTAAAAGAGGTGTGTCCATGCACTTGGGGGTGGGTTTGGTAATGTCCAGGGACCCCAAATGCTGTCACGCAGCTCTGTAGAGTGCTCCAGTGCAGTCACTCGCGTCCGGCAAGATGGCTGCCACAGCACATCAGGGAAAGCAAGAGTAAGCAAACACTGCAGATGGAGAGACGAGGGCTGAAGAGAACGCAGAGGGAGGGAGTGAATAGAAAAGGGAGTTATCAATTTTCAGGGGACACTCCCGACATCAGTAAGAAAGTGTAGGCAAGGCTGCGCCCGATGAAACTTTTACTGCTTTTCCCGCACACTCCTCTCATTTGCTATGCACTTTAAATCGGTGGTGTGAATATTTCTATTTCAAGCAGACGCAGGCTTATTCCCTGAAAGGGAAAAAGAGAGAGAGAGAGAGAGAGAGAGAGAGAAAAAAATTGAGCTCTTGGGCTCTGGTTTGAGCACAGAACTCACCGCCATCTAAATCACTATTCATGTGAAAAGAAAAAAGGGTTCTGGGTTCATTAACTTTAAGCAAGGCTCGAAAATTGGATATAAAAAATTGCTCTTCAAAGGCTTTTAGAAGCTTACCAGCCAACCAAGGCCTCTAATAAACATCTAGTCACGATCAACCGAATCGAAAATTCCTAATGTGATTCGGCGTGCTTTCAAAAAGTAGTAAAACATGTCTTTATTGTTATGGAAAACTGTACAGTTAACCACTACTCTGCTTGCACAAAGCATCATTTCAGGACGAGCTACATTTTTCAATTTTTTTTTTGTATATTGAGGCTTTGTGTACTTGGCTTTGTGAGATCCTTCAAAAGGTTGATATTAGGAATATTAGGGAGTATGAACACATTTTATTCTGTAGCATCACTGATAGCAAAAAAATATATATTTTTTAAGGTCAACTGTCTAGGTAGTAGAGCCCTAAAACAATTTTATTACGTGTCTGGCTGAATGACTGGAGAGTAAATAAAATTTATTCCCAAGAGATGAATGAAATTAACAGAGAACTGCTGTGCTCTCTGCCAGCAGCCCAACTTAACGATTTTTTTAAAAAGCCTCCAGACATTCAGATGAACTCAGAGCTGCCCAGTTCCCTTGGTAAAATACACTTGCATGGCGCATACAAGAAATGGGGGCTCTGCTTCAAGTTCATCTCCTTTTAGCAGACCAGATCTATTTTGTCAGTTTGGAACCAATATCACAATCTCTTCTCCTGCCAAAGAAATGTGGATTGTTTAGGCTCCTCCTCTTAGGCCATGTTTAGTCTATTTACTTCATCTTTCTCTAAGCACCGGGGAGAATACAACAGGACTCGGGAGCTCCAGGATTATTGTGGCCTGCTGAGGATATCTAGGAAGAGCAGAAAGCTCCAATAGCCAAGTAATGTCACAGCTGGCTTAATCCTGTCACTTTCTCACAGGCCACATCCCTCAGGTGCAGTCTGAGGAGGTGAGGTATTCATTAAACTAGATAATTAGAATGAACAGTGCCCTGCCAGTGACCAGACTTTTAAAGGGGAAATAAAAGATCCAAGCACATACTTGATTGAGCTCATTACCCACTACACCACATTCTGTAAAAGGAAGACGATGTGAAAACCTCTGGGTGTCTGACTTTTAAACAGACATCATTACAACGATAGTTTGGGACTGAACTACAAAAATAGCACTAGATCCAAATGGCAATGTTACGTTACTACAGGGGTAAATTAGTGTTGCATACATGTTAGCCAATCAGCAACCAGAAATTGCAAGAACTGGGCAGCCAGGTACATATGATACAATCAAAGACAATAATGCACAGTTTGCCCACCAGAGGGCATAGACATGTTGATTTTAAAACTAAAACAACCCATTTAGTACACTTGATATGAGACCGTTATGGTGAATGTTTATGGAATTATCTTATGTAAAAACAAACAAACAAACAAACAAACAAACAAACAAACAAGAAAAAACTAACTGTATATGCCCCCATATATTGCTAACCAGTCTTTTTTTTTTAAAATAAATCATAATCCTTTCAAATTTGACTTTAGTGGTTAGTTACTATTTAATTGGTTTAAACTATTAAAAGTTAAACAGAAACCACATCAGCTACATAATATCTTGTGATTAGATTATACAAGTCCCAACATCAGTGAGATTTTGGAACCACACCAATTTTTGAAAACACCCACATGTAGTGAGACTGAGAAGCTGAGGCCGGTACAAAAATCAAACTCGGCTGCAATCAGCTGACCATAATGCTCACATAAATCACCTGATGGCTAGACTGAAGCCCTTGCATCTGATTAGAGGGCTGCTATTTAAGTAGCTTAATCTGTCTATTAGCTGTTATGCATTTGCAAGCCACTTTGCAACCCACGTCCACCCCAGTTCCTTCTTTTCATGCCGTCTGGCTGTGGGCTAGTAAACATCTTGCTTGATTTTATGAAAGATTTTAACTCCCATATATATACATACTAACCAGACGAAGACGAAACTCAAATATAAATTGTGTTCAATACACAAATCAGAATATAGAGTACCTGTCTGCAATACTGAGTTAACCCTTTATTGACCATGGGGCCCACCACTGGAGGGTGAAATGCATTGATTGACAGGCCCATGGTCAATAGTAGTAATATACTTAATATAACAGTACTTCAATACTTCTTTAAATCAGTGCATTAGCATAGTGTGGTGGTTAACACATTTTCCTAACACACGAAGGATCACCAGTTAAGACTAGGAGGAGGCACAAGTCCTTGAGGATTGCATCAATAAGTTCAAATACAGATCCATTCAGTGTGGTGACCCCTTGTGAATAAGAGAGCAGGTAAGTGTTCACTAATCTCAGAATATTAAAGAGCAGTTCCTACTGGCTAGAGCTGAGAAAACATGGTCGAGTACACTTTAATGGAGGCGAGGCATTCACTCGGCTGCATACAAACGAATACCAAAGGTCAGTCATTTTCCACGAGTATTTCCTTGGCAGCCTTTGACGAAACTATAAACTAAAGTAATGCCTGCAAATGATAAAATAGCTCAAGAACAAACCCTCTTTGGAGTGCTTCCATACATAAAAGCTCAACAGCAAGGTTATCCCAGAATGAGTCATACTACCATAGTGGAGGAGAGCTGTGATCTTTCTCATGATAGAAAAGCCTGTTGAACTTGAGCACAAGTCCAAGGCCTCGGGTCTCTCTCCTTCCAAAAGCAGCTAAAGATAAAAGTGCTGATAGCATATTTCCATATAGAGCAAATATCGTGTCTGTTCATTGCATAAATGCACATAAAAGATGTTTTGAACTACAGTGTCCCCTCTGTGGGCTGGTGCCACATTTCATATCGTGATCTAATAGTCAGCAGTTAACTGCAGCAGCATCGACGCAACATCTGGCACTTTATGGTAGCACAACATTGCCAAATAAGAAAGTATGACTTTGCAGGACAACAGTCACATACCAGCATCTAATGACGAGGGCATAAATTGCACTGGTTGCACAACAATAACACATAATTCAGATTACTTGCGTGCAGTCTTCCTCAAAAATGGGGGAAAAAAAAAAGAGTCTTAAAAGCTTCAGAATCGCAGCACACCACAGTGTAATTACTGTATCGTTGGCATAAGTTGGCAGCGTATAAAAACTGACCACCTGCATGCAAACCATGGCCCGCAGTAGCCAAGACATCGCCCTCAAATCTGCAATTAGCTCACTGTGGTTGTTCTGACGGGGTCATGTAAAGGAACACTAGGCAGCAACATGATCTCCTCACTGTGGGAAAAGAAAGCATTAGTGATATCTGAGCCTGCGATTTGCTCAGGGTGGACAGGCATCATAAATAAAACGTACAAGTCGCTTCTGTACTCTGCGTGTAGCAGTGCAGTAGATTCATGTTATCGGTAACAGAAATGGAGCGGAACACAAAGAGAACAGGGGGAAATTACTGAGAGGCTAGTGGACAGCTTATGCAAAACTTAACTGAGAAGCTTACAGAGGATTTCTTTATCTGCTAACAATAAGACGATTGTTTTAGGATAATGGCAAAAGAGCCAATGAGAAATTATGCCTGCTGTATCTTGAATGGCTGTTTAATGACTGCAATACTAAAAACCAGGGGTTTATAAAAACTTATTATACCTTCTTGGTAACTTGTGTTTCCTAAAATCTAACAAACTCTGAAAAGGAAGGATTTTTTTTTTTTTGGAACAATCCTATACTGTATTTGTTTAGCTGTGTGTTTTTTCTGTGTTCTGATGGGTTGTCTGTCTCTATAGAGAATCAGGTGGGAGTTTCACGCCTTTACAACAGGAGGAGGCAAGAGCCGAAGAGACAGATCTACGGCTTCCACGTCTTCTGTGAATCTCAATTTCCAAATCTCTGTCTCTTGTCTTATTTTTTCAGTCTCTCGGTTGTTTTATCCCCAGCTTCTTGTCTTCTCTAATCTCTTCCCACTGTGTCTCTACTCAGCTCTTTATCTACATCCCAGACAAAGCATTAAAGCGCTGCATGCATGGGGAATATATTTAGATTCGAATATGCTCTGTGATACTAACACATAGCGGGATTGAGACAAATTTGAAACAAAAAAAAAAAGAAGTTTTAAACAGAATTCCGAAAATATTTTTATACACTGCAGTTTCTTAACAAAAGAAATGTACTAATGCAAATATGTGCAAAGATATATTCTATCGTTTCCTGTTTTGGCAAAAAGTTTATGTTAAAGGACAAGTTTTGACCCAAATTGCATGACGATTCCATCGAGACATCAATTCTTTGAGTCTTTGCTGAAGTTCACTACAGTTATTAGAAACCCTTGCAGTTGATACTGAGGTTTTTCGTCAATACGTGTATGTAGCTGCAGCCAAAACACAAACTGAGTTCAGGGACAACAACTGCTGGTTTGTGAGAAAAGGACAGCGCACCTTAGACGAATCCTAGCTAATACGCTCGTGCTCTAAATCGATTGTTAAACAAGACCACTTTTGTACTTGCTTAAAAACTTTGTCCAATAATGTCAATATCAATACTTTTTAGAACTATACTAACCTTATGCACATGTTCCACATAATATTAATCGTTTCCATCCAACGGCATTCATGGCAAATGTTTTTGAAACAAAGTTCTCCAGATTAGGTTTGTTTTTACATGTTACAATTGGGATGAGTGAAATTCTTCTAGCAAATCAATTAGTCCGTTACCTAGCACATACGTGTGCCTTTTACCTGTGCAGCTTATAGGGGGGTGGGGTGGGTACATGGCAACAGCCTAAACACTAACACTGAGGCTTCAAAATGCAGAGTTCAGAAACCAGTGACTGATGTCACTGTAGCAACATCCATCTTTAATATACAGTCTGTGGTTTCACCTTCTGTCATTCTGCTACTTTTCGGTTAAGTTACTGTGTAAAAGGTCACTTTTATTCATAATAAATATCAAAATATTATTTACTGGCCTGCAGCATACATTATTTGCTTGTACATACAGAAACACTGACACTAAAGCCTGTTTTTTTTCTGTGTGTGTGTGTGTGTTTTAAACATTTTAAGCAGAAACACTTACCTCATCCCATTCTGAGGTGAAAGAGGGAGATTTCTCAAGTCTCTTCTTAGCTGTGCTACAGTTAGAAACAGACTCGCTACGGTTTCCCAATCCTCCTTCCTCTTCATTAGGAGGCGACACGAGCAAGTCTGAGTCAGACTTGGAAAGGCTGCGTGCCAGCTTCAGGTCCCCAGGAGGGCGCATCTTGACAGCAGATACAGCACCAGCCCCAGAGTCCCTGGGCTCCTTGTTCACAGTAGCATAAATTGCTTTTGGATCACAGTCTGTCAGGATAGCGGCCATGCTAGGACGGCTAGGTGGCGGTGCAGCTGCTGTTACTCCCTCTTTAGCTTTGGCCCTTTTTTTTGTTTCTGGCTGGTCTTGGTTGGGTGGCAGAACACCTGGAAGCCGGAAGACCTCCTCGCGGCTCTCAAAGACAGGAGAAGATCCGTGCAGGAGGCCTGTGAACTGCTCTGGTACACCTGCTTCCTTGTCCTGGCTGAGCTGAGAGTTATCTAGACAAAGAGAAAGGGAATAGACAAAGTCAGTGAAGAAGGAAAGCAGTCTGTGAAGGCTGGAAAGTGGACTTCCAACTGAGGGGCTGATCCTTAGAGTGTGGCTAATAAGAAACCACCCACACAAGCCCTGAAACAGATCTGTAATTGTTTCCTACCAGGAGTGACGAAGAGAAAAAGGGGGAGAGAGAAGAGATGGAGCAAAGAGAAGGCGTATGTTGGCTGGAGAAGTGACTGAATTCCAAACTCAGCTTGTAGCCGTCTGACAGCTATCTGCTGGTGCCTGAATGCCTGTATTTTGCAACAGGGAGTTGAAGCAAGTCATCTCTGCGAGTAGCCTTCACCACAGAGGCCTTCTTGTCTGTTAGGCCTGTTTTCCTAAAATGACATAACGCTGAGAACTTCCCAGAGTTTCTGACTAAACGTTCAAACAAACCTACACATAAATTCCGAGAGCGTACCCCGGGGAAAAACGAATGCAACGGAATATATAACACAACAAATATCACAAAGAGGAGTGAAACTTACTCTTCACCGTCTTCTCCAACAAAAACAACTCCTTAATGAGACGCAATGGCAAGTGCAACTAAAAACAATGAGATTTTTTCCTCCTCCCCTCGCTCAAGGACTGCCACCTAAGCCTCTTTTCCACAATCAAATCAGCCACAGCTTGACTTTGCCCGTTGTCATCGATACGTTGGTTTTAGTGAAGAAGAAAAAAACCACTAACTCCTGCCGAGCCTGTCTTCTTCAACTGCAGTGATGCGTTTTGTTGTTTAAAGTGTGCGCCCGCTGTGTTTTCTAGCTTCTAATTCTAGCGCCTAATGGAGGGCGAGGAATGGAAATTTGAATCACCCCGTCCTCCAGCAGCCAGACTTCTGATAATTAGTCCTGTGACACATGGTGCAAGAGTGTGTGGGCTTGTGTGGTCTCTGCCAGTGTGACAGGGTCAGGAGTGTTTGGTGACAGGGAATCTGGGGCAGAGACACCACAAGAAAAGTAGTGACCTGTTGCAGCACTTTGTCCTTAACAAAACAGCTTCCTGCTAAAAAATGTGCCCGGTGCACTCATTTTATCGCTATAGAAAAGAGAAGAAAAAAAAGAGAGAAAAAAGTAAAAGCAGGCTGTGAAAGAGTCTTATCTACACCAAACTACCTCAGTACTATGTCAGGGACCATTTCCAGGGAGGGAGTGTGTCAAACAACGCCCTAAACTCCCTTTTCACAAGCTACTAAACACTTGACACTTAGGAAAAGTGTGTGTGTGTTGGGGGTTGCTTTGTGTGTGGGTGAGTGAGTGTACTGCACACATATGTCGAGATCACAGCCAAACACCCACCCTCTCCTTGGCAGCTAGGGAGCGTGAACGCCCTATGATCACATCCATGCGCTTCCAACAAACTCACATGGTGTTAACCCTTGCAAAGACCACTGGAGCTCCTTTCTATACGGTTCTAGGATGGAAAACTTGCACAAATGCAATCTGATGCTTTTGCAACTCATATATATTGGGTGATGTCACCGCAGACGTGAGGTGTTTATTTCATTTGGCAGTGACAGCTCCATATCGCCCTGATGATGTCATGTTTGGATTGCAGATGCTGTGGAATCAGTGCTGGTTGTTACTTCGCTAGCTACACAATTCAAAGTCAACCTGTACGTCTCTGGAAAGCTTGCACTGTTTCTGTTCTAGTTTAAAGACATTTTAAACTCTAGGTAGTGCACTGGAGCACAACTACAAGGTACCAAGGCCATCTTACTGACATGGGGACATTTGTATTAAAGAACATAATTTGATCATATTCAACTCACTGCACAAGCACATGAGCCTCCCTAATAAAAGATATTTTTATACATTGCAAAGTGCCCACCCCTGGACATACTATGCAACATCAACACTTATTACATGGTTCAAGGCCGTTTATTCCATTCCTTCTTTAGTTTTTTAATTATTGTTTATCAGTCAATATAATCAGCCCCACTGGTCGGTTGGGCTCCACATAGCATCATATATAATAATGCAGAAGAAGTGTTACAAACACACATGTGCTTTCTGTCTTTAACTTCCTTACATCTATCCTTTGATGTGCTACAGTTCATAAAAGCAGCACAAACAAGTTTAGTTAAGAATTGAAACTACAGAAAACATTCTGGTTGTGAACTAATGTAAGAGCATGTATACTTTGAGCTATATTTCCTCACCATATCACGCTTATAACAGCATAATATTTAATGTGAGTTTTTTATTAGTATTATCTGTACTTTATTAGTAGTATTATATGTGGAGAATCTTCTGTCTGTTGCAAGATTTGGATTACTGCTGAGAGCAGGAAGAATGTGTTTGAAGATAGACAATAAACACTATATATATATATCGCTGACTCGGCATATGTCCTCCACCTGCCAGAGACATTGCTGAGGTTTGGTCTTTGACCGTCCACAGATCACATAAGTTACAAGAAAGATCATGAACAAAACTAAATATTTAGGCTCAGCCAACTGTCTGTAATACATAAAATAGGAACCAGGTTTAAGTTGCTGATCCGCAAAACCTCAAAAAGCAAAGAGGAAAAAGTCAGAGACAGAGTTATTTAGATAGAAACTAAATCTGTGGTTTTGACAAATGAAATGAAGAGTATAACTTTAGAGTTCCTAAATATAAAAAGGAACCAAAAAAGGTGAAAGGAACAACATTTTGCTGTGTGTTTTCCTCTCTCTAAAGGATTTTTAAACTACAGTTGCTAATCCTTGAGCTTTCTTAAAAAAAAAAAAAAAAAGAAGTACTCCTCTTATAGAAAATGAACAACATTTTAATGTTTAAACTCATTACGGTTAACCATCTGAGGAGCCAGCTGTTTATAGTGTTCACAGTGGCTTTTTACATCACCTCAAACAGGAACAGTGACACGACAGAAACACTGACTATTGCGAATTAAGATGCTGAAAATTTATTGAATTCATTCAACAACTATAACAAATACAATCACACTCTCCCCTTTTCCACTTTGTGTTTATTTTAAGGTCAAAGAAGTCCCAATATGACGTGGAGTAATGTTACTGCACATGCCCAATAATTTTTACATAAAAACGTCTTAAGAAGCCTAATTGGCTTCTTTTTGCAGGTTATTTCCAAACATGTGCCAACACTGAATTTATTCAATGAAGACATCTGCATATGTATCAGCAAAAAGCCGGCAGCTATACTCCTCATCTCTGCTCCGTGCCTGACTGGATGAAGTGGCATATCCAGCTTTAGGCGGGGATGTGGATCTAAGATAGGAATGTCCCGATCTGATCAAGAATTCAGTTTCACATTGGCAATGAAACGAGCCTAGCCCATTCGCCAAAGAATGTCAGTCAACCTGCCTCTGACAAGCCAAATCCCCTCTTCTGCCCGAGAATACCAATCGTGCACTCCCCGGCTGCGCTAATCCAAGCCAGCCTATCTCAAATGCATCAAACTGAGATGCATTTCTCCTATTTCATTGACATGCTTGGCTTGTAATTTTCCAAGTCTGATGTGTCAGGTCCCTCTTTTCTTACCCTCACACAGCTTTACCAGCAGCAGTTGTTGTACCTTATAAGGTATCTAAAACCTGAGGACAGTGACTGTACTCACCTCCCGGCGCCCCTGAGCCCACTCTTCCAGGAGGGTGCAGGGTGTCTTTCGTTTTACTTGGGGCTCTGAGGTCGTTTGGGGCAGAGGGTTTATGCTAAAGTAGGACAGCAAAGAAAGAGAAGAGATGATCAAAACATTCTCTGACTTTAAACAATCATAGTAGCTCATCTGAAGTCCAGTTAGGAAATAACTAAAGCCAGACTAATTCTCCTGCTGGTCTACTGTTAAGTGAAGGCATAACCTCCCTGACCACCTGCTTTATAGTCACGGTAGCACGCTTCCTTGCAGTAGTTATGATGCAGGAGACTGCAGATGAAACCACAGATGGCTATAAGATTATTATCATCAGGCAGGTCAGAAGCATAACTAATTTAGTAGGACCTTGTAAATTAAGACATAAGACAAAATGGGTTGGGTCAAAAAATGATCCACTTATTCACTATTCAAACTAGTATATAGGAATCTTGTTGACAAACAAAAACCACCTTCAGATACTACCTAATATACAAATAAGACAATTAAAATATGACAGATTATCATCAGCTGTAATCATGCATTTTTATGCAGTATAATCTCTCAAGCATTCGGTCATGACCACTTTAGTCAAAACAGGATTGTTATTTCCTCTGCAGTTACATATATATGGCAAAATGGCCAAGCTTTGGGGATCTTTCATGCCTTTCCACATGTATGCACCTGGCTGTAGCTCAGGTGGTAGAGCGGGTCGCCTCCTTACCTGAAGGTTGGTGGTTCGATCTACATGCCAAATATCCTTGGGGAAAATACTAACCCCATGTTTGCCTACTGGTGATGGTCAGAGGGCCTGGTGGCGCCAGCCTCGCCTCTGTCAGTGCGCCCCACGGCAGCTGTGGCTACAATGTAGCTTGCCATCACCAGTGTGTGTGAATGACTGAATGTAGTGTAAAGCACTTTGGGGTCCCTTAGGGACTAAGTAAAAGCGCTATGCAAATGCAGGCCATTTACCATTTACATGTTAAGCCTTAGTACAGATCAGGCAGGCATCAATGGATGGACTAGACTGGTATTTTTTATTTTTTCATTTTACTGACCAATTTTAGATTACAAGTCACATTTTACTCTTACATTCGTGTGAATTTTAATTCCATGTATGCTTTGTCTACCTCACATCTATCGCCAGTTTACTCTGTCTGTGCATGTGGGACTAGCACCATGATCACATCAGAGCTGCTGGCTCAGCTTAAATCTTTTGCCTACCAGGAGTAACATCAGGGCTGATCTGATGCTTTGCAGCAGTTCTGTCATTTTTCCTTCCAATACTTCCAATACTATAATTTGAGCATTCATATTGAAACCTATTTTTGAAGCAGTTGTATAGTACATGAACAAAAGATGAAAAGAAGAGTGTTATTACCTGAGGTAGGACACTGTTGGAAGATTGTATAGTGGTATTCTCATCTAAGGAGATGAGGAAAAGAGAAAAGTTCAAACAAACGCACATTGGTTAACTAAGAGTTACAGAAAATCCATTGTTGGTTCTGACTTTCAGGAAAGACATTACGTTGAGAATGTCAAAGTGATGGATAATAAAATCATGTATTATGCATGCCGCTATTATCGGGCTAAGCGTCAGACAGACTTCAGATTAATCTTCCTGCCTTTTAAACAGCACCGAGTATGGAGACATGATAGAGCAGTTTTAAAACGGATGAAAAACGAATCATTTAACATTTCTGTCCAACTCAAATAAAAACTAAATACATAAAAACAAACAAACACAGTAAGTAATTCTTTTTTTATAGCACCATCATTTCCATTGGGAAGGCACGATGACATCCGCGATTAGACTCCAACACTTCAGCCCAGTTTTCTAAGGGTGATAGTCAAGCTGACGAAGCTGAAAGGTCCCAAGGGGATGGTTTTAAAACATCTACATCAACAACTAGGGATCAAAATTGCCTCCTAATTTAATCCCATTTAATCCAATTACATGCAGTGCCTTTCACCAGCCACAACTGTGGTGATCAAACAGCAGCAAAGGAGCCTGAGAGACAGCGCTCCCCCCGTCCTCACGTCAGGAATGAAGGCGCTCCTGATATATACATATATAACAAGGTAAAGTGAGTGCATTTTACCAAGAAATATCTCGTGAAAGCATAAAAAAAACAAAAAGAGCTGCTGGAAAAATACGCCTTTTCGAAATGTTACTTTTAGTTGTTGTACTGAATAAACACAGTTACCTTTATATGAGTGGGGCTCATGGCTAGGTGGTGGTGGGATTTTGGTCTCTGCAGTCAGCAACAACTCATATGTGTGATCCTCCTCCTCCACTGGCTCCCTTTTCTCATCAGCACTGCTGCGAGTATACAGGGCCTGAAGAAAAGTCAAAGGATTAAAGATGAAAAAGAAGTAGCGGGTTAGAAATTACGAGGCAAATGTCGAAAAATATTTGTCAACAAATAGGAACGCCTTCATGAAACATCCACAATTCGTCCTCTACAACCAGCAACAGTTTAGACCAGAACGCTTCTCGGACGCTGCCTTTTCCAATTCCCCTTTCCTATTACATGTGCCCCATTCTGCACTCAGCTGAGTATTTATTAAGAAGCCATTTGAACTGAGCAGCAACCTTGAAGAAAATGAAAAGGGTGGTAGCTAAAATGAAACTGGCATCCTCAGTGACAGTCATTTTCCAGCAGTCCCTGTGTCACAGTGTAAGAAAGCATGTCTAACGTTTCAGTGGCGTTAACTTTTAAAAAGTAGTCTGTCACAACCATTTGCACACAGTTACAAGTGCGCATGTGAGAATCTGTGGCGTTAAATGGCAAATGTTTCTGCTGGCAGTATGACCCTTGACCTATCCGCATAAGATTTGTATTACCAGGGGGACTTGATGTGATTTACAAGTTCTGCCCTCTCGTGTCTGTGTAATGTTACTATTAATAGCCTGCCAGATAATTGTGAGCCTAATGAAAGACAGCAAAATGTTCCTTACCAAGTCGCACAATGCAAGCTAACTATTTCATCACACGAATGGTTATCCGTGCTGTGTAGTTATCCAAATTCTCCTTAAAAACGATCCAAATTTGCATGCATACATTTTTTCTTTAAATAGCAGATTCAACGGGTGATTTGCACAATTTGCATGGGATTAGGATCATAGATAATCTCAACAGCTATCACTTTATTTCCTTACCTCCGAGCTCAACTCGTCTTCATTACCAGGGCCAGGATGTGACGAGAGAACCAGGCGATCTTTCTGCACCATCAGCAATATGAGACACAATAAAAAAAAAAAGTAATCACTTCACTATCAATATTAAAAGACGCAATGCAAACCTACACCGAAACACGAGACAAGTAACACTGGTGGATTTTTGTAGCACTGTCATAAGAAGAAAGGATCACCATCTCCCTCTAGTGGGAGTTCAGCATTTCAGTGGCTCTTTCCATCTTTTGGTATGTATACGAGCGAGGTGGGTTTCAAATAAAACATTTTTTATTTTTTTTTAAAAGATCAAAAACTGCTGACCTTTCCAGCTTCACTATCAGGCCTTCCAGAGTCTCTGTCAGAGGACTTCCCACTGGTGAGGCTGTCTAAAGAGTGGCAAGAAGTGGCTTCAAACAGAGCTTCATACGGGCTCTCCTCCTCGGGCCCCGGGGCCAGCCCCGAGATCAGCTCACTGACTTTCTCCAGTTCACCTACAAGTCAAAATGCATACAGGTTGGAGCAAAAACAAGTTCCTGCACAGTGGTGTTTTTCTTGTGCTTAAAAATAATTTGCTGCTGCAAAGATAAAAATCACCCACCAGCTCTCACCGGAGACTCCTGATAAATCTTACCCTTTTTCCGTGGGCTGGGGCACTCCTGAGGTGGAGGCACTGGTGGAGGGGGAAGGTCAATATCAGGGGGTTTTCCAGTCATATGACCTGGAACAAACAGGAGATTGTATCGCAGCTGTTTCGTGTGATATAAATAAGAGAATAATTCCCACTGGAGTTCTGTATGTGTTCATTTGGTCTTTACCGAGGATCAGGGCAGCTATCTGTTTGCTTTTCTGAGAGGGCATGTCCTTGACAATGTCCAGCGCTGTCAGACCCTTCTGGTCGACGATGTTCACGTCGATACCTGAGAAATGACAACAGTAACAGTCATGTGCTAAGGTACATGTTTTTCCTAAACACATGGAAGCTGTGTACACTTAGCACTCTGAGCTCTGACCTGCACAGAGAAGCTTCTGCACCACATCAGTCTTCCCAAACAGAGCTGCTTCATGGAGGGCACTGCCTTTCTCTGTCTGAGCAGGAAAAAAAAGAAAAAAGAAAAACCATAAGAATTCATGAGAAACATTATAGACAGAAGCTCTTAATATTTCCTATGTTATTACCAAAAAATTAGACTACAGAATACAGCAGTTCTGTTCCAGCACCAACACTTGCGTAAAATACACAGCGCATGTTGTGTGGCTTCATGCCCACTACTCGGTCCACTTCTTGAACTGACAATTATGTGGTTGAGAAATCAAAGCAGATCATTTTCCAGCTCATAGGGTCATGCTAATTAAAGCCCTGCTGGATGCAGAGCCTAAAGGAAGCTGAATAGCCTCTGCATCTTTTATTCAGAGGAAAGAAGGACAGAGAAAGGATCTCCAGACAGACGGGTGGCACAGTTTGATACAGAGTCAGAGCCCTGGGTCCCACCAGGGGGAGCAAGGCCAGCGCTTTGCACTGGCCTTACTACAACAGTTCCTTTGCAGACTGAGAGCTTAAGAATTTTACATTTAATCTCTTTAATAGGAAGTAGCAAGAGGAAGTGCTGCAAGGACAGATTAAGTTGCCCAACACGATTTGGGCCACGACAGTATATTAAGAAACACTTGTAAACAGACGTTTTTCAGTTCAAACAAACAAATAATTAAATATACACAGGAAACAACAAAAACAACACATGCACATACCTCATAGTTAATGTCCATTCCAGCATCTAGTAAAACCTCCACTACGGGTAGGTGTCCGTTACGAGAGGCCAGGTGTAGTGGTGTGTGTTTCTTGGTGTTGCAGCTGAGCAGATTAGGATGGGCACTGAGCAGCAGTTTGACAACCTCCAGGCGGCCGTACAGTGCTGCCAAGTCCAGTGGCGTCTCAAACTTGTTATTCCTCATGGTGGGATCAGTGAGTTCCTCCAGCAGTAGCCGTACCACCTGAGAGTGGCCGTACTGGGCGGCACAGTGCAGCGGTGTCTCGTTGTCATTGTTCTGTTGGTGGTGGTGGAGATAAATAAGTGAGACGCAGATTGGGGAAAAAATGGCAGGCAGCACAGTTAAGTTGAGGTAACGTGAAAACATGTGTAATTAAGGAGAAAAGAACAGAGATGCTTGAATCATGTCTGCAATAAGTCAGAATCTGTGACTCGACTGAGTCATTGTGAGAGTAAACCAGTCAGATGGGTACAGGCAAATCATGAAAGGTCATGAAAACCCACCAACCCTGAAAAAGCACACAGTGCGGCTTGATTTTGGGGGGGGGGTATCTGTCAGAGAGAGGAGAGTGTTGGCTTGGGAGGAGGACTGGCAGGCATGCATGGACTAACAAGGACAGGTGTCTGTGTGGCACTCAGTGCCAGGGGCAGCAGGGTGCTAACAGAGGGGCAGGGATACATAGGCAGGTGTGGAGTTAGCAGAGACATGGGCCGGTTTGACAAGAGGTCAGAATGCACTGACACTGAAGAGCTACAAAGAGTCAGGCATGTATAAAGCTTATGTGTTGTTGCTTCTCACCAGAGCGCACAAAAAGCAACAATCCACATTGCATAGTGAAAAGCAAAAATACACTCATAAGGTCACCATGATATTAACAATAGGTATGATGTGCCAATCGGATCCCCCCCCCCCCCCCCCCCCCCCCCCCCCCCCCCCCCCCCCCCACCCACCCACCCAACCCCCCCCACCCCAAAACAACCCAACA
>VURO01007183.1:0-13972 GCA_015108175.1 Pelvicachromis taeniatus
GTGTAAACCTCAAATATCTGCTCAGTTTATCAAGACTCCACATATTTTCAAAAGCGCTCCGACGTTTTCGAGACGTCTGTTACCCACCAGCTCGATAGCTAGCCGGGGTTCAAGACTCAGTATAGCCGGAGAGAACACCGGACTCCCGGCAAAACGTTTTCAAACCCATCGCCGTCTTTCGCCACTCAGGTTAAACATGATATATAAGTCACTTAGATAACTTAATGTTATATTTTAGATAGCAAGGAGCAGACGGCTGAGTTTATTAAACTTCACCGAAACAATCTGCAGATTTCATTAAAATTTAATAAACTGTCATCTTGTTTTTATTTTGAGTTAGCACATACCTTAAACACTCAAAGCTGTAAGCTAATGATAGTTATATAAGAGCAGATGCATGCTGGTGCAATAAGCTGTACGTTTTACGTCCAATGGATGATGATCTGATTAGTCGAGTAATCGCAAAACTAATCGGTGACTAGTCGACTATCAAAATAATCGTTTGTGGCAGCCCTATACTAGATAACCTGTGGTTGAGTCTCTTCATCTAAATATGGTCAATTTTGACTATAACTACACCCAAGGTGATAATATTTATGATAAATAAAGGCTTTAAATTGTTTGTGAAGAATGGTTTTGGTTTTTTTGTAATCGTTTTTTATGCCTTTTTTGGTAACGTGTCATCTTGTTGATTGAATAGCAACATAAACGTGAGCGCTGTTCTACGAGCTTTATCGTCACCACGATCATCAGTGAGAGCGGCACGTACAAAGCACACGGTAAGGACAGATGGTGAAGAGGCAACGAAAAGAATTGGAAAAAACTGAAGAAAAAAGAAGAGATGACAGAGATATTTCATGCAAGGATTAAGAGATATGGCGACGGTGGTGGTGGGGCACAATATGCAAAACCTGCAGTATGCACCTATATACATACTTAAAGACAAGTGCATGCAGACAAAATGAGAATGTACTGCGGTTATACAAGAAGAGAAACTCTTTTCACGGTTTTTAGGAAAACGGGGGATTTAGCATGTGTTGTTATATCAAAGCGTTTGATATTCTTTCTTGTAAAAGAAATCCTGTTGTTACAAGCCAAGGAACGTGTCACATTTTTAAAAAAAATCCATCGTTTGTTTGCTTGACGTCTGAATTAAGGATACGTGAGGCAAACCAAGCGTGCCTAATTACACCCGAACGCTCGCCGTCAAAGTATGTCAGAGTTGGAACTGTTTGTAACCAGAGATTCTTACACGCTGTTTTTCTTTACGAGTTTCCTGCAGCGCCTGTCGTGAGCTGCTGACTGAGTTGTTATTGCTTTCACCAAAGTAAATAAATGGATGTATGCACTTTCTGAGTCATTTCTGTATTTGTCCTTTACCTGATGAGCACGAAACCTTGACTCCCCATCTGTGTATACACGTGGATGTTGAACATTAACATTTTTGTGTATGCAGACATCTGTGTTTGTATATACTCGCAACCACAAGGTCACACTTAGAAGAATGGCCGCGGCAGACATAATTTAGTTGCTTTGCCGTGATCTATTAGTGCCTATTGATAATTCCCTGACAGTAATTGTCTGGAGAGAGACCAAGCATGAAATATGATGTCTTTGCCTTTGACTACTTTTAACCCCCCCCCACCGTTTCCTCTCACCGTTTCCTCTATGATCGGACTGCATGTGCCACATCAACAACTTTGCCCTGCCCCTTCTCCATTACTTAACCACTAATTGCCTCGACGACCCTTGGGATTCGGGAGCACTGACCCTAACGTCTGCTGTCGTGGTGTGAATTTTAATAAGGGCTCTATTCAGGAGCTCAAGAGGCTAGGCATGTACAATCATCCTTCACTGCATTAACACTGGCATTTACATTCTAACTGCTGCAATTACAAGGAAAGACATGTTTATGCTGTTTTTTTGTTTGTTTTTTTGTCAACTAATTTCATATTTTGAATGAAAAGAAATGTGTAGTATTCAATTCAATTCACTTTTATTTATATAGCGCCAAATCACAACAACAGTCACCTCAAGGCGCTTTACATTGTAAGGTAGACCCTACAATAATACATACAGTGAAAAACCCAACAATCATATGACCCCCTATGAGCAAGCACTTTGGCGACAGTGGGAAGGAAAAACTCCCTTTTAACAGGAAGAAACCTCCGGCAGAACCAGGCTCAGGGAGGGGCGGGGCCATCTGCTGCGACCGGTTGTGTAGTGGTGCCTTTAACAAGCACCATCTAGACTTGACTGCAATCATTATGATTTAATTAGAGAAGAAGCTCTAAATCATAATTCTCAGGAAACGCGTAAGAGTGCATGTTTTTTCCTAATTAGACCCTGGACATTTTGACATTTAAATAGACACGCAGTTGCCAGGCAGAGTCATTAGGATTGTCAATCTATCTAATCTTGAAGTGTTTTTTTAGAGGTACAAAGTACATGCAGAACCATCGATAATGTGTAACCAAACAGATTTAATGCAGGATCTAGATTTACTGAGAGAGTACAGTGATGAGGCCGTTCACCTCATGCAATAATAAGTGTTCCTCACGCATTCATGAGTCATGTGCACAGGTCAATTTAGTTCTAATCAGCATGTGTGTGTGTATGTTAGTGGATAAACTGACAGGTCTGTACCCGATGTTTGCAATCACCGTACTGCTTCATAGGCTTCACGTTGTAATCTACTAGGTTCTCTTTAAGCATCAATTTTCAGCATGCAAACATGTGAAAAACACTTGATGGCACAGTGAAAGTGCTCTGGTGGTTTTGTCACTGCTGTGCAGTCGTGGTAAACAAATAAAGAGGGAGAAGTTTCCTTTAATTATGTGAAATAATGAGTGTGTAATCGCTGATATGAAAGGGCATCAATTTCATAGATGTTTGCTCAATGCGTCCATTAAATGAACAATTTTCAATGTCATATTCTGCTAATGAATGAATGGATTAGTAATACGCCAAAGGTTTAATTAAAAGATTCATTTTCTGCAACAATCCAGACTTCGTGATCTTTAGCGCAGACGTGCTCGGCTGCAGTTTGTCATCTTTAGTGTACAAACAAAGTGGCATAAATCTGGCGTTTGCGCGCGCAACATTTTTATGAGGCGTCTGTAAATGAGGCCAGTCATCGTCTTTAGTCAGGGATACCACAAACAAGGCATTCGTGTCATCAACAAACATTCATCAGACCACTCGAGCTGGTTTTACGATCGCATCGGTCCTGTGAGGGTTTAAACATATTATTTGTTGACAGTATAACGGAGGACCTTGAGTGACACGAGGCGTGCGTATCAAATGTGTCAAATCCGTTTCTCTCTGATGGTGTAGAAGCTGGGAGTTTGCAATGAGACATAGACGCAGCAACATTTGCATGTCAAAGCTGCACGACACATGAACTGACTGCCAGCTGACGTAGAGATGAAAAAGAAATGTCCTTTTATTTGATTTCAACCGCTCATTTTCTTTTCATTTTCCCCAATCAAAACAAATGAACAATTGCCCCATTCTCCACTGTCATCCACCTTTATTTTCTCTGATTTTTTTTTGTTTTCTCTTTTTTTTCCTTTCTCTTTTTTGGCCTGAAACAGCATAGAGAAGAGAGTAGGTCATGTTTCATTAATTCTGCTTCTCCAGGCATCAACATGCATTCACTAGTTATTCTTTTGATGCATTTTAAAGCATGCAATTAAAGGTGAACCCTGTTTGAGGGGAAATCGCCAGCATTTGCAGGTCCAATTAAAATTTTGAGGCCGTGCTGGAAAGTATGCTAGTCGAGGTGGATGAGGCTGAGGTGTGTGAGTTTTAAATAGCGTGGGTGGTTGCGCGCTTCCTGGAATTCCTTGAACCTAAATTTTGGAAGTCTTTTCACAGAAAATGTCATGGCATCAACATTTGATGACTGCGCAGTCATCGGGAGCTTTATGAACGTGTCATCTTGTCCATCAGGAACCGGATCTAAGGAATGTCATGAGTGTCGTAGATCTGGAGCAAATGTAGCTCCATGCTATGCATGCGTGCATGCAAAATTGATGACGAAATCTTCGTTAAACCAAACTTTGGGATACTGGTGTGTCAATAAACCTCTGCTGCGTGACTTTATACTGTACTTGTGACAACGTTTTTCCTTTTATACTGTGACTGCTGCCGCTGCTGTTGCCTCTTCTTCTAGAAATCTTTAATTGCATTAAAATAGGACTTCATCAAACTGGTTCAAACCTCAGTGATCGTCTGCAAGTTGCTCACTGATTGTTAAAAAGCTGTTATGAAGTGTGGAGAAGATGGGGACCATAACGAAGCCCTCGATACAATGCCGTATTGGTATCAGTAATACTATGTTACAATAACAATACTGGAGACATTGCAAGACAATCTATGACACATCATGATATCTGTTTAACTGAAGGTAACTGGATCCTGGTTTCTGTGTCAGTGCTTCTGTCATCATTGTTTAAATAGGCTGTCAGTTGAAAGTGTTTGCTTTCTGATTTGCTTTCTGCAATTTTTCCCCCGTGAGATTCATCTTCGTCGTCGATGTAATTGACACCACGAGGAGTCATGAATGAATCTGGGGCACATCCAGTGTCAAAACAGTGCGCAACAGTTTGCTACAGTTTTAAGGTTGAATGTCTCACTGAAACGGTGTGCATCAGTAGTGCAGTGAGCATTACTTTTCTCTATTTTTTGTTTTGTTTTTGAGTGTGAAAATCGTACCTATCGCTACCAATGTATATGTTTAAGAGCATTTACCGTATATCTTCCATTAGTAGCCCAGGTGCCTATTCAAAAAATTATCCAGCCGACCTGGCGTTTAAAAGTGACCGGTGGTTATTGGAGACCGGCTCTTATTCCCTTGTCAGGTGGAATTGTCGCAGAAGTGAGAGGGAAAGAGGACCCAGACTGGGGTCTGAGGTGAAAAGAGACTGAGGTGAAAAGACAGTGCGTTTGCAAAAACGTATTCCAACAGTTCACAAATAATGCAGTTCCCAATTGTGCTCCTCCTTTGCTCTCACGTGTCTCCTTGTCTGTGGTAGCCCAGTGCAGGAGTGGTGCTCCCCGAAACTTCTCTGCCCGACTCTCCTCAAGAGGAAGTAAAAGACCAGAAAATCACAGTTAGCAGGTTTGCTAGCCGACAGTTCCAGTTCAGTGTAATAATCCCACTTCGACGGTTGCTGCATCCAGCTTAAATGCCGCTGGTCGTAGATGACGGCTGATTGGAAACAGCTGGCTGAGTGATGAGATGCGGGAGGGCCGACGACAGCGCGGAGGTTTTTTTTTATTTTTTTTTTATTTTGAGCGACCTTCCAGTCACACTCCATACCAGTTGGTGGCGGTAATGCACCATTCAGTTGTTTGCCAACCGCCAATAAAATTTAAAAAGAAGAAGAAGAAGAAGACAGTGCGGAGGGTCTTCCGGGTCGAAGGACGCCCGGCTACTATTGGAGACCGGCGTCTATTTGTCGTGACATGTTTTCAACCGGCGTTATATTTGAAACAGGTGTTTAAAAGTGACAGGCTACTAATGGAAGATATACAGTACTATGTTTTTGCAGGCTAAATGCAGCCCTAGGAAGTCAGATTGGTTAAATGTTACCTGTAAAATCTAAAGATATTAATATTTGAACAGGTAATTTGATAAGGGGAAATAAAAACAGGATTTCTGGCACTATCATTATTTGTCCGACCACTTGTACAGATGGTGAAGTCGAATATGGTGCACGAGGTGGTTTGATGTGTTTCAAGTGCTCCTGTGACCGCTCTAGTAATTAGTGTGACATTTTAAGCTCCTTTTATCATATAAAGTGGATGAGTTTTTATGGACAATGAATGTTGGAGGTGATTCTCTTCCCTTTACTCCGTCTCGTGGCTGATCCTTTTAGCACAGTTTTCATTCACTCATTCACTCTCAGTGCATGGAAAAGTTTCCACAGGAGACGTTCATGACTTATTTGCAAATTAAGAAGTAATGTTATTGTGAGTTTTTTTTTGCTGATTTGATCCCAGCATAACGGGCACAATCTACGTCTGTATATTCATGCTCAAAAAGACCCGAATCAGAGCTTTGACAAGCCCCACCTCGTCCTGTTATTTGTCTTCGAGCTCACTTATAAGTAGGTTTGTTTTGTCTTCATTCCAGCTTTCATCAGCTTGACTTCCACTCTCCATGTACTGTATATATTATCCCCAACTTTTATTTTTCTCTTAGTCTTTCACTTTGCCCCCTTTCATCTTCCCTCTTTCATGCTGTCTTTCCATAGCTCAAGTATGCAATGTACACATTACTGGCCCTAGACCACAATTTTCATGCCCTGACCTTGAGTATAGGGACTATTTATATAAGCATAACTTCCTGAATCGGATCAAGGATGAACGAGAGCAGACAAGGACACAGTTAGCTTGTGGACAGGCAGAGATACGTTTTATTGCAAAGACTAATGCGATGTCGCTATTTGACAAAGACTTTTAGAACATTTCTACAGTCACACATACAGCATGTATATATGAGGATGTTCTTAGTGTAGCAGATACAGCCTCACAAGTATTGAACAAGCGCGAGGTTCAGTCCTGCCTGTGATTATGATACTGTGTGCCACTTTGTGTTGCGTAAACTCACAGGTAGTGAGTTTATAGAGGAGAGAAGTTGTGGAAGAGTTTGTCAAACATGGTGCTGAGTTTGGACGATCTGGTTAATGACTCAACAGTCTTTGTAGTAACATGAATTAAAGCTATGCATTATAAATGTTAGCGAGCTTTCTGGGTGGAATGCAGAATTTACTGTATGTCCTTTTAAAAGTCGAATGCTTTAAAGCTGCAGATGCCAGGTCAATAGCAGAGATCAGTAAACAGCCCATATTTTTGGGTTTCACACTAAAGGTATGTTTTTATGGTAACTGTTTTTAAATGGTGTGAAAACAGGAAAAAAAATCACCACCATCAAAGTTTTTAGAAGTCCATTTTCGGAGTGTTTTTTTTAAGGAGTAGGACTGATGGTGGATGGTAAAAAAAAATAGACTTTGACTTTGCAAAGTGAAGCCAATGTGGAAACGCGTTAAACCTGCAATCTTTTTAATGGCCAACAGGGGACTGTTGGAGTGCTGTGGTTGCAAAAAGTCATGTAACCAGAATTTGCAACAAGTGACTGCACCCGACTGCCACTTAACCCACGCTTCACCGGGACCCCTACAGCTCCTTTTGCATGAAGTGAGCCCACTGAGGCCCAGGCTCATGTAGCTCTTTGGGGCTGAGCTTAGTTGGGCCTAGCCCAAAATGTTTTAGCACTAAAACCTGGAAGAAAACACAGCAGTTAAGTCCAGGCCTCCAGTGTGGGATGTCTTACATTTTAGAACAAATTAGAAAAAAGGTACACTAGCAATTCCCTATAACTTGCTGTTAGGCATACACAATAGTGAGGAAATAGAGAAGAAATTAAGAGGATGATAAATGAAGTAAACGTCTACAACGATCAGTGCCTCTGCAATTAGTGATGCTAAAGCAAGCAGAAGAAAAGCTCGGATGGCGTGTAGTTCCAGGGCAACCACCCCAGTGGGTACTCACCCTCAGGTAGTTCCCAAAGCTTTTTAGTCCAAAAGAAACTTTTGTAACTCCGATCCAGAAGCTTGAAGCACTATTTCTACAAATATGCCCCAAAACTAAACCTGCAGCATCATTATAATTTACAGTTCCTTAGAGCCACGTCATTTATGGATACAGTGAAGAAAATGGAAAGGAAGAGGGTCAGGTTATAAAGACTCGTCTTGCTCTAATAGCACACGGCACTTGGATGTAATTTCAGTTCCTAATCAGACAATACTCTGAGCTCATCGTTCTAGTGTGATAAACGACTTAGTGTTTGTGCTACAGACACACACTGAGGTTAGTGCCACTTGTAAGGGTGATCTGTTGGTGTTGATAGAGAGAAGAGCTTTGATAAAGCACTCCATTCATATTTGATATCCAGTTTATATCACTCCTGTCCTATATCAACATCACGCTGCAGTTTGCTCTGTTGGGTTAGCCTTGTAGACTGCTCCACTCTCAGTGCTTTGCTCACTGTGTGTGTGTGTGTTTTATCTTTAAGTGTCTTTAAATGTGTACTTCATGCCTAATGTTTAGTCTTTGTGGGGTTCTTGATTAAGGTTGTTTTGTTTAACAGATGTTAATTCACATTTTTACCTGATAATTGTACAATGTTTGTTTGCAATCTTAATAAAAGCTGTTTTAATATTCTTGCATACAGCTCTGCATTCAGACATTTATAGACTCAATAATCCAGAGTCCAGGCTGCAGCGGTCCATTTGGATTGTAGTAGCAGGTTGGGCCCATTTTTGGCTTCAGAACTACCTTCATTCTTTGTAGCGAATATTCAACAAGTTGCTGGAAACATTCCTCAGAGACTGGCTATCACAGCATCACACACTTGCTGCAGATTTATCAGCTGCACATCCATGATGTGAATCTCCTGTTTGGACACCAACCATGACACTGAAAAGTCACCAAAATCACCTTTTTCCCCAATTCTGATGCTCGGTTCGAGCTTCAGCAGGTCGTTTTTGACCACTTCTGCATTCTTAAATGCACCGAGTTGCTGCCATGTGACTGGGGTATTAGATATTTGCATTAACAAACAAATGAACATACCTATAGTGAGTGTATGTACTGTATATAGACAGACCTACATATGTACACCTCTACGAACACAAGGAAAGAGGAGATGGAGGAGATATTTGCCCATCTATTTTGAAAACCCAGTGAAAATTGCATCTTTATATATTCGAAGAATGTAGAACTAAATCATTTAACTTTATTTACATGCATTGATAATGATGTGGCCTACCTTCATTAGTGGACATGTAGAGGAAAATTGATTGATATGTAAATCTTGGAGCATCATCACACTTTGTCGTGCACTGTTACTGTGTTAAACACCATCAGTCACCTTCTGCCACAAAATAACTGACGAAAACCTCATTTCCCTGTTCAGAAGGGTTGTTTTTAATACAGTATTGCATACAGTTTATCCTCTATATTAGCAATTCTAATATAAGTCTCATTTGTGGCCAATCTTACGCTGTGTGCTCTATTGTTTCAGATTGGAAAGGTATCGAATGAAGGGTTAGCAGAGGAAAGAAAGAAGCCCTCCTTTAACAACAGAGGGAGGAGGGCAGGGGTTAAAGGATCAAGACCCTCTTAGTACTTACACAAACACACATACCCTTTCACAGATTCAGCTGCTAATCTTAAAACTACTTAACCCTTTGCAAGAGGTGACGTTGTTTAAGCAGTTTTCCAGGAACTAGTAATGGCACCAGTAACAGCTGAACGTGACAGAGTTTCTGACCTTTAGACCAAATTATCCAGCTTTAACTGTGTGTGTGAACGGAAAAAAAATCAATCTGTTTCCATATGCATGAGTAAAAGCATCTATTTCTTATGTCCAAGTGTCATGCAATGGTAGATGGAGTATGAGACTCAGTGGATTTGACAGCTTAACTCAGTGGTCACAACATGTGGTGCAGCACTTGTTTGGTTGTATGGCCACATATGAGACTGTTTTTGATCATGCGTGGCACCAAACCTCAAACCTGGTCATTTTTGAGCTTTTTCTTGCCTGCAGGCTTGGTCTTGTGTTCCGTTCTCACTTGATCAGCCATCATACCATTCAGATGGGTAGTTAAATAATGCCCACTGGGAGGGAGCGCCAAGATAACTCAGTGCACCAAAATGCCTTGTGTGTGGGATAATTGTAGCTAAACTATGAAGTAGTGTGGGTTCAGTTCCAAGCTCCTACAATTTGCATGTCCTAGGGCAAAGGAGCTTACCCAACTGCTCTTTGTGGTTAGGCCGCTGCCTTGTATGACTTGCTATGGCTTGTTGCCATCGCTGTTTGTGTGTTTGGGTACGTGACTGACAGGCAAATTGTAAAGCACGTTGGGTAGAAGTGTTGTTTAAATGCTTTCTGTTTCAAAGCAACATGTCTGGTTTTGGGTCAACAGAGTTGAGGTCTCATTTTTGTGTCTACCTTGGTTTGTAGTGATTCAAATCTTGGGATCATTCTCTCTGAGACATTTTTATAGAGAATAGTAGTGGAAAAAAAACAAACCTTAACTCTGATATGAATATTTCCTGATTTCTTCAGCCTGGTGTGACAGGAAACTCACTGTCAATTTGGACTCTCAGGAGTAAAATGAGTGTTGTGCGGGATGTCTCGTTGTCTTTGAAAAGGTTGTTTCGAGAACTTTGATGGTGGTCTTTGACCACTTGCTTTCAGCGGTTGTCTTTGTAGCAACGTTAGCATCATAATTCTGTTGCTGTCCAGAGAAACTACTTCAACAACTTACATTCAGAGTTAGGTCAGAATTCCTCCATAATTAGTGACGTGGTTGCTGCGGGATGGTGATTTAGCTGCATACGTGCGTTCTATCTAACAAGCAGCCAGGGATGAAACCATCGACCTTCTGATTAGTGGACGACCTGCGCTACCGTTTTTAAACTTTGAAATGTTGGACCTTTTGCCATGTTTCTGCAGGTCTAAACAATCTTTGCCTGATATTTTCTGCCTATTTTTCCAGTGTATTAATCATTAAGTGATCGTTATTGTCCTGATAGATGGGAGCTTTAGTTGTGCACATCTGGAAACTTTTTAATCTGAGTGTGACCTTTGTTCTCTTCCAGCCTGGATCCCACTCCTCCCTCTGCGCTCCTGAGACTGTCATCCACCTCCAGCCCTGGCCTCAAGGCCAGTTGATTTACCCGTGGAGCCTCCATCATCTTTCATATTTTCCAGCCTCACCGTGAGCGACAACACACCGGGTGCACTCCTTTTGGAGAAACGCCCAAAAGCCACCTCCCAAGGACCCCAGGGACCGGCCCCAAGGGACTGGCCCCTGTTATGTTTTATTGACCGACTCGTCCCAACCGGCGAATGACAAGTGTGCATCCGAGGGTGGGGCTTGCCTCAGTCTCTCATGATTGGCTGCTGGATGGAATTAAGGTGAATGGAACACATGCCCAAGGAGCAGGACTCTAACCCATCAGAGGGAGAAGAGAAACAGTGAGTTTGAATTATTTATTTATTGTTTAACGTTAATGCATTTTAAGGCCTCAGAAGCAAATTTTCTACTGCATCTTTTACAAAAACATCTTTGCAATTGCGTCACTGTTTCATAGTGGCTGTTAAAAGTAAGCATTAGTCGCTATAAATTCCTTTATAGCCATCCCATCTCCTTCTCTATCTTTAGCTTTCCCGCTGTAGGTTATATCTTTACTGAGGCAGCCATGATTTTTTTCTTAGTGCTGATAAGGCCGTATTCATTGTTTGGGATAAGCTAAGCATCGCAGTGTTCTCGCCCCTCTCTCTCTCGCCCTTTTCCTCTTGTCTCAATGTTTCTGGGAAACTAGACCTTCAGCTGCTCCTGACCCTGACATTCTTGCCCTCGCTCAGCTTCTTCAGACTGATTCAGTCTAGCCTAAATGCAAACAAACATGCTGCTTTTTAAGCCCCTTCTCATTAATGAAAACATAATATTAGTGGAATGGACTGTTTTCTCATGCTGCTAGAGGAAGGGGCCCCTCTGTATGGAAGAGGCCTCTGGGTAAAGGAAATAGTTATCACTCTATATCAGGCTGCGTTGGGTTATGAAAGAAGCCTTTAATTTAGAAAGCACCACAATTTCCTTTCATTTGAGCTGTGAAGTAACGACGGTAAAGACACGTCGCCTTCACAGTTGTTTGAAGGTGTAATGACGGGTTGGTTTTGTGGTTTCAGAAAATAAATGTTGAAGCTTCATGATAGCTTCTGTTTAATCACACCAGGTCTTTATTTTATATTACCTATATAATTTTTTTTTAAACTTTATTTGTTGTGAATAAGTTCTTAAATGAGCAATTTTCTCTGGCTAGTCTTGAATCTAATGGAAGTAAGCCGGTGTCCGAATCTTAAAATGTACATTCGAAAAAAAATCTACAGCAACACAACTCTGTCCACAAATCATGACCTAGATATGTGTGTGCAGTTTCATGTCGGAGCTGTCTGTCTACATCCGCCAATTAACGCGTGCAGCCGGCTAATTACAGCTCAGCTGAGTGGGTTCCCATTAGTGTTTGTATCCTGCCACGCGGTCACGAGCGTGAGGTCACGGGTAGCTGCGATGCAGTTGATGGGGGGTAGTTCAGTAGAAAGAAAGTACTTCTTACATAAAAACTGCTCACGATTCTGTTGTAATTGAAAAGAAGGCGCACACTTCAACAGCAAGATAAAATAACACTTTCAGCTTTTGGTTGCTCCCTATAGAGGCAACCACAGTGGACCACCTACCTATATCTCACTCTATCCCTAAGTATCTTCTTCTGTCACACCAATTGTCTGCATGTCCTACATTTAATTTTTTGGGGGGTGAACTTTAAAGTATATATATATATATTTTAAATATATATATTTTGGGTAAAACTCACGAAAACATGAGATGTCTGGATTAAATCATGCCGAAAAAGAAACTTCCTCCCAGGTTTGTGGTCTTAAATGTGTATTCGTATTTACACCATGTGGTAGATTGAGCCGTCAGAGGATGAAGCCAGCATTTGAAGGCAACACTGGCATTAAGATGCAGTGTTTGAATCTAACACCGGAACTTTTTCAGTCTTTCGTCTCCGCAGTCAAATTTATGTAAAACGTAAGGTCACGTTTTAGTTACCGTGCGGAGGGACTGACTGGCTGTTCCGCACCGTCGGAGGCCTAGACGGATTCCTAAGATAACACAGACACCTGTCAGGAGATTAACAGCTCTGCTGCTGGGGGAACGGGAAAGTCGGTGTGGCAGAGGACATCTTGCTTCATTTCACATGTGCGGGTGTAATAACCGAGTGTATCTCTGTTTACACCTGTACCTGCTGGCTGCAGTACTCTGCACGTCAGGGATAATTAAAAGCACAATGAATTGAGCTCTCGAGGCTACAGACTGGAGTGGTTTCTGCTTAGAGTGGATATCGGTAGTGCGCCTCAGCATGACAGTGGGTTTTATTAAATCTCTACCCCTCCCTCCTGCATGTTGTCAAGCAGTGGTGATCTGATCCGGTCCTTTAAAGCGGTGTTATGGATACCCGGAGGCAGACAGAGAATACGCCCTCCTCCTAAAGATCGATTGATAAGTCAGCAGCCTTGTTCAGCAGATTTTTTTTTCTTTTTTTCTGATTTTCTTCCCCTTTTTTGTATAAATAAATCCACACAAATGTGATAATTACACATTCTGTGCACTGAATTTCCTTCTCGGCAGTTGCTTTTGATGCTGTTTTGTGACGCGTCATGGAGGCGCTCCTATTAACGGCATATTAAGACGCACAAATTCCTGCACACGTCGGATTCTTCCTTGCGTCACTCCTCCGAACATGTCACCGCAGCTGATGCAAGACTGCTTGCAATGTGTTGCACTAACAGTGGTAAAGGCCTACACCGTACAAGTGCTGTGCAGTTTCTTGTATCCAGGAAACTTTGTTCACGAGCCGCACGAGGCCCGTTTTTATCCTGTGCGCTTATGCGAGATCCTCCCATCCATCATGCACGAGAGACGATCACAGCTCTCAGCTAATAGCTGGTGCTGCTTGTCTGCATGTGGAATTGTTGGCTTTCTCTGTGTACAGTAAGTATTAAGTGCTCCTCTCAACTGTAAATAACAAGATGGCTCGCAGTAATTGTGTCGTGCTGTTGGATTTGTGTCAGGGAACGCACTTAAGCCTCAAACAGACCTGCTGTTTGTAATTTCTACATGTAGAGACAAACGGAGGACACCTGTCCTGTAAAGGAAAACGATTACGTGGACACACATGGAGAATACGTGCTCCCTTTCCAAATCATACGCCGTATGTAAAACTAGAGACGGGACTTACCGACTGTCAGGCCGATTATGAATGCAGTTTGGATGTGCCGGCTGATGAGGACCAGTCGCACTCAGCTGGTGTTTACATTCAGCAGATA
>VURO01007190.1:15959-30902 GCA_015108175.1 Pelvicachromis taeniatus
GCTATTATACCCCCCCCCCCCCCCCCCCCCCCCCTCAAAAAAAGAATCATGCTATTTGCTAGTTGCCAAGTCATATAATCAAGAACTATCCTTTTGCAAAGGTAATAGGTTCCAACTGCCTTTGAAGTGGGATACCGTATATCTTCCATTAGCAGCCCGAGCATTTATTCAAAAAATTATCCGGCTGGCCCGGCGTTTAAAAGAGACCGGCGGTTGTTGGAGACCGGCCTTGATTCCCTTCTCGGAATTGTTGCGGAAGTGAGAGGGAAAGAGGACCCAGGCGCGGTTTTTAGATTGAGGTGGTTTTAATTGTCATTTATGCATGCCTGGATTGGCTCGGGACAATTATAACCATCCTCTGGATTCGTTTTTCCAAACTAAGAAAGCGAGTCTTAGTTCTTGATCTTCTGATGACAGTAAAGTTTTCTAATTCAAACAGGAACAAAGAAATTAACTAGAAGCAGGTAGTCGCAAACAAAAGGTGAAAAAATACATTACACATCTGAACAAATTTTCTCAAAAGATACATCAGCAAATACACATTCTTTGCTGTGAGTCCCAGGCGCGATTTTTAGACTGAGGTGAAAAGTGCGTTTATTTACAGTGCTCCAAAACGTATTCCAACAGTTCACAAATAATGCAGTTCCCAATTGTGCTCCTCCTTTGCTCCCAATTGTCTCCTTGTCTGTGGTAGCCCAGTGCACGAGTGGTGCTCCCCGAAACTTCTCTCCGCCCGACTCTCCTCAAGAGGAAGCAAAAGACCAGAAAATCAGCCGACAGTTCCAGTTCAGTGTAATAATCCCACTTCGATGGTTGCCGCGCATCCAGCTTAAATACCCGCTGTTCGTAGATGACGGCTGATTGGAAACAGCTGGCCGAGTGATGAGACGCGTCAGGACCGACGACAGCGCAGAGGGACTTCGGGGTCAAAGGTTGCCCGGCTACTATTGGAGACCAGCGTCTGTTTGTTGTGACATATTTTCAAACCGGTGTTTATTAGAAACGGGCGTCAATAAGAGACAGGCTACTAATGGAAGATATATGGTATACGAGCAGATGAGAGTTGCAGATGATGATTAACATATTTTCTTTATGCATGCTTAAATGTAAGTATGACAGGCAAGCTTCGAGGTTACTGCAAAAAAAACTGAGAAATTTGTGTTTAACTGGTTTGCAGAAGTGAAGCAGCATTTGGCCAGATTATGGCTCTAACTGGGACTACTTTTATCCTCTCTTAGACAAAAGAAAGAAAAAAAACAGAAATACTGATTTCCCAATCAACAGTAGTTCCATGAAGTGCTGCTTTTTATCCCTGTCTGAGTAAAGCACAGAGAGGGATACATGTGAAGGACCTAGGTTCAGGGCAGCAGGTTACTATATGGCAAGGACCACATAGCTGGCAAAGGAACAAAGGGGAGGGATATAATGACACTTAGAGCTGGAGTGCAGACAAGGGAAAAGTAAAATTTCCAAGTCTTTCCTACATCACTCAGTATAATACTACAGTACTTAAAGTAGGTAAGTTGAGACATCATAATAAGATAAGATAAGATAAACCTTTAATAGAAGTTCTGTCTGTAAAGCAGATAGAAGTCACGTCTCCAAAAATCCCTTGTATTTGTAATTTTCCAGAGATGATATGGGAGCATCCACATTCCCCAAACAAATTTTGGTACTGAAAATGTATCTTTCAATCATATTTATTTATATTTTACCTCCAATGAGGTAGATATTCCTGAGTGATAGTTCTCCAGGCTTTTTAAGGGTCTTTCAAAGTTCTCTTTGGGCATTGACTGCTTTTTCACTCATTTTCAATCCATTTCCACATACCTTAGCGTTTTCAGAGGACCGTTTGTTTATTAAGACACTTAAAACTGACCTACGAATCCTTCAAGTACAAAAAAGGCACCTAACTTAAGGGATGAATCACTTCTGTGTCTACACATAACGACAACATAGCAAAGAACCGATTTTAAATAGCATCTTTAGGCACTTTATGTCTAGCCATCGTTTACAAAAACACGTAGCTTGTTCCAAATTCTTTAGCTGAATCTATGAAAAATGCCAACGATAACACAGTTTGACAGCCATCACATTTTATTTTTTCACCATGGTGATTCACAAAGAGCTATTATCTGAGTGTCTCCTGGACAAGTGGAGAACAAAAGAAGAAGTGGCAGGCCCAAAAAACTATCTACAGCAGATAAATAGTATTTGAAATAGGAAAAAAATCTAGCAAAGACAGAAACTGAGAGATGCATCTAACACTTCAGTTGAAGGACGGACCTTGTCTACTGCTCAGTTTAATCACTTCAGTGTCTGAAAAACTGCCTGCCGCTAGTTGCCTCAGAGATACTGTAGATTTTTTTAATGGTTCCATAGTATAATGGTTAACACATTTGCCTAACAAAGGAGCATCTAATGTTGGCTGAAGGCTCATTAGAAATGATCTGAATGAAAGGGCGGCTGTCAAGAACACATTCTTAAGGAGCGAAAATGGAGAAAAGTTTGAAGTTTTCTCCAAATTACACAACACCGGGACTGAGGATCAGTATGATTACGTTTTATGGGGTGATGAATTTGTATGGCAGTAAAAAGGCAAGAAAATAGCATAGCATGACACGTTGTGTAGTATGATGTTGGTATTAATACAACACAATCACAGAGATGTGTTTCTATGTACTCTAATCGTGTTACAACTCTTCATATTACCTACACGCTACAGACCTTTAGATTACTTACTATAAGAAAAAAAGAAACATGTAATGTGATTGCACTGGAAGAAATGCATGACTGTTAACCAGTAATGTTTTTAAAAAAAAATGAATCTTTTATGTGGGATTATAATTTAAAAAACTTGCCCCACAAGACTCCACAGAGTTTCAAAACATAACTCCCAGTAATCAGGTCAAAGCTTAGGATACATTATCATAAATTTGCCCAAATGAAGATCAAATAAACAAGTACCCTTACAGTGGGTCATTTTTCCTTTTTTATTTATAAAGAAGGAATCAAACAACATAAGCAATGTAGAGTCTAAATAAATAACAAATAAAAAAAAACTTGCAATACCCATATTTTATATTCAGGCTCTCTTTGTACTTTGCAATTTAGCAGTTGTGAAAAAAGTTCAGTTGTTAGGTGGCCTACATTTTTTTTCATTAGACTTTCCTTTAAAACTGAAGCGTCTGTCTTTCATCTGGATCTTGCATCTGGAAGTCATTAAGCGTCTAACCATTTAAGGAAAGACAGGTTCCAAAAAAGGCAAAATGAACAGAGAGGAGAGGTCTTATGCTGCTGAAGAAAAAAAAAAAAGAAAAGGTACTGCTAATGAAATGAATGGAAAAGGGGGGACTATATAGGAACAGACATGCAATACTGTTTTTCAGCTTTTAAATCATGTGTGTGAGTTAATACACTAGAAACACAATAATGATGACAAAAAGGTCTGAGGAAGTATGCTAGGTACACACAGACAGCCGCCCTGTAAAAACTTTCTGCACAGTTCTACTTTGTCTAAGGTTGTCAAAGAAATGTGGCTACATTACTTTAAAAACTATTTTAAAGTGTTGTTTTTTTTTAAAGTTACTCCTGTGTGTACTAACCTATCCTTTCAGAGCCTTGACCCCAGAAGTTACATTGAGAAATTTGATTTGTAGTTCTTTTTTCAAAATATATTCTGAATAAAGTCCACTTTCAGTGAAAAGGAATTGTTTTCATTCAAATTTGAAAAGCAATGTGTGAAAAGGTTTGCGCAAATTAGTGGGAAGGGCCTATGTGCCAAACATGCTGCTGGCCTTGATTAAGGCTTAAAAAAAGGGAGAGGAATTTTGAATTTTGTGCAGCTTTTGCCACGGCTTGCAAACTTCTTGCTCGTGATAACAAGGACAGTTCTTGGAGAAGGTTTTACACTGGCAAGGAAAATAAATGTGACGAAAACTCCGCTGGATGGGGAAGCACGCTGCTGGTGCGGCATTAACCCCTGGTCACCTGGAATGACAGAGGCTCCATCTGAGGGCGGGGGGTGCTCCTGCTCAAGACATTAGCTTGTTTGTTTTTCCAAAGGTCAAATGTGAGAAACAAACCTGCCACTATTTTTTGTGTGAATACTGATAACTGGTTAGTCAAAGGAATAAAAATTAGGAAAAATGTGATTTAATTTACAATGTTTTTAAAAATAAATGTTTTAAATCACTATGTTGACAAGGTAACTGGAGGAGCTTGTTTCCTTACTTAGTTTTATTTTAGTGACTGTGAAATTGTTTGCCACAAGCTGCTTTGGAGATATTGTGGATTTTTTTTTTTTTAATTAAATGGCTCCATAGTGTAGTGGTTAAACATTATATAATGAGGACTATCCAAAATCTGTGCAAAATAATCCAACCATCATGGCAATCCCTTATGGATAAGGGAGTAGCCAAAAGAAGCTTTTATTATCTTTTGATCAACTAAATGCAAAGAGAAAATTCTTAAATTGATCAAAATTTGACTTATTCAACAGTAACATATGTAAATGAACTGGTAATTATATAGCACTTTTTACTACAAAACCTCATCCACCTACCACACACACACACACACACACACTTTGATACAGTGCTTTATTATATGCCTAAGCAACATCTCTAATATTCCCACACACTCTCACACTGCAGTGAATGCACCAGTGGCCCCTCAGGCTTCAGTATCTTGCCCAAAGATACTGTGACAGGCAGACTAGATGAACCAGCCTGCTGTAGCTCCAAAGCAGGCTGTATAGTGTAATGGATGCACTTTTTTCACTGAACTGTGTAACCCCACAAAACATTCAACTAGAGAGCCAGTTAAACGAGCAAGACCTTCTCAAGGTCCAGCTGGGAACTGATTGTGGAAGCTTGCTGAGCAGATTCACTCTCACAAGACAAGGGGAGGTGATCTTACATCAAACACCCATGGTGAACCCTGTCAGGCTCTCGCTTGGCTCTGTTTCAGCCAGTCATCCCTTCCATAGTCATCCAATAGCAGTGCTGAGCTCCGGTCTGCTGAGGCAGACCGGGCGGTGGATTGCAGGGTCTGAGTAGGTGGGAGGGGAACTAATATGAACCATGCACAGCACGGGGGTGCAGGAGTACTGATGTGGGCTAGGCGAGTACTACAGCTGCCTGCAGTGGGTGGGAGAATGCCCACAGAGCATGGCATGCACAAACAGAGCACAGATGCGGTCGCGGAGTCAAATTGGACCTGGTTACCAGAGATCCACGAGCTTGTTTGATGAGGTAGATAAAAATTATTCAGTGCTCTACTCGATGTGTGAGCCAGGTCTACAGCACAGGCTGCTACATTCCTCTGATCAAGCTGTCAGAAAATTTGTAAATACAAATGCCAACAAAGACCAGAACCTGCAAAGACCGGAATCTTATAGGCGATGAACTCTTTATCTTTGACGTGGTTTTGAATTTGCCAGTAGAGACACTCAAAGGAAGAACCATGAAACCACAAACTAATTTTAACCATCAGTGTTTAACATAAATCAGAACATGAATGAATCGCAAATAATGAATAACACACTGGACAGATCAGATTTAAACTGTTCCCCTGCACTGGCTGATCATACAACAGATCCTTCTGTTCTACTTAATCTTTAAAGCGGGATTTGAATTTGCATGAAGAACAAAGAATGACATGCAGATGCTGACTATGTGGCACATATGGACACTGATAAAGACATGCAGCCAAAAATATGCACATACACTTTGTATGTTTTTACAGTGTTCTCCCTGAGGCAGTGCTTAAGTGTGCAATCAGAGTGAGACTGGGATTGATTGGTCGAGTTTCTTAGCGCAGCAGAGGGAGCCATACCTGTGGTGTGGCATGGACTCAAGTCTTTTAGTGCTCTGCAGCACCAGTAGGGCTCTAATGAAATACCAAAACTTCATTTCTAAACCGCTTTCATCTTACACAAGGCAGGAAATGGGAGACGCATAGCAGCAGAAGAGTGAGCTTCCAAAAAATACTGGCATTTTTAGGTGGTTGAATTTTGAGTAAAGGTTTCCAAAGTCATGAAGTTTGAAAGATGTTTATTGACAGTCTGCTGCCATTGCAATTTCTACCTGAAAACAGTAATTCAAACAGACAGTTTAGAAAGCAGAGCTTGAGTGCTACGTTATTGTGTGTATCTGATTATGTTAAGAGTCTAGACCTTTCCAGTTTTACAAATAAACTCAGGGATGCAAGGTGCTAACGCCGCCTCTCTTATGTGAATGTGCTGATTGCTAGAAATGCCCATATCTACTTTTAATGGAAATACCAGATTTGTAGTAAAACAAGCACAAATGATTTTTTTTATATACAGTTTTCATAATTATCACTTATTTTACAGAAATGTATCAAGTATCAACAAACCACATATCCTATGTTATTTTGGTGGCAGCACTACACAAAGGAGCTGTTGCCTTAAAAAATTGGTACAGGAAAAGGCTTAAAAGAGAGTACAATATTAACAGATGAGAAGCATGGTGCTTTCATTTTTTTCTAAACGTGTTAAGCACTGGCTCCCTCCATGACAGTTGATGTCATTACTCAGCCGCCCAGGCAGAGGCAGTTACACATAATGATGAAGCTGACGGACTGGCCTGCAGCTAATTTAACTCAATTATGCTCTCCTGCACCAGCATTTCACTTAATGTTTACTTAACTTCTCTGTCAGTCACCCGCTGTCCTAAGAGACTCAAAGCTTCAGTGTAACTGTGCCGATTGTCTGACTGATTTTGTTTAAAAAAAAAAATCATAAAAATGTTTGACCTACAAATAAGTCAGCGTGGCCTTAATTAATCAATTACGGTGTATGTTTTCAGCAGACCATTCTTACACAGTATGAAGGACGTTTTCAGCATCCTTTCCAGTTGCCTGGATCCCAGTTGTCGAACATATCACGTGACTGAGTTTGAACTAATGTGGCTGCCTCCCACGTAAAACAACCGAGTAATCGGCCACTCATTTGCACTTTAGTCGTATAACGTGTAACTGACCCCAAACACTTTTTTGCCAGTTTTCCAGAGCTCGTCCTAATGAGTTTTCTGATAACGTGATGACTTCAATCATGTTCGTAAACATTTGAGTATGTTAGTGTGAGCCCAGCTCCAACAAGCACGACCCCTGGAGTCGCTGCTTCGCAGTGCTACTCTCCTGCTGTTGTGACATAATCAGTCCAGAGGAAAGAGAATTGGACTACTCTCTAAAGTTGTGCTCTCGAATGCAAAAAAAAAAAGGAGGTGGGGATGTGGCGGCGGGGTGAGCCAGGGCATTGGGGTCATGAAGGCCTACTGGAACCATGCATATAAACACACGCTGTCACTGACTGATAAACACTGCAAACAAACAAAGACTGCTCAGACTGGGCTCTGGCGTGCGAGCTGTTTCTCCAGTAAATTCTGTGTAACTGTAAGCCCTGCACTGAAGCAAGTCATCGTTGGTTCGGAAACACACAAAAATGACAACACTCCAGCAATGCAGATGGTCAAAAGAGCTGCGCCGTCGTTTAGATCTCTTTCTTTTGTTTCACTGAGTCGCATAATTGCGAGTCAACACAGATTCATCCGGAGCGGACAGAGAATCATGTACCGATAACCAGATGAGTGCACACAAACACATGCGCATTATGTACCGTATCTTTCCAAACAGTTTCCTGCCAAGTACAAACAACAGCTGTTCCTCGCATAAAACTCTGGCCCTGTCAAATACAGATGGATAGAGATACTGGCGGCATGTCATCGTTACACCTTTTATCCTGACGTTAAACTTGCTGGAAAATGTGATAATGAAATTTCCCATTTTTCCACATAAAACTATGTTATCTCATAAACCTGAATACATTGGGTTATGTTAGCGCACCTTGTCTACTGGCATGTACGATATATGTTTAAGGCCATATTTGCAAGTTTACCATCCGATGCATTCACTCTGATTCATAAGGAGTTCTTTTCACATAAACTCTTTCGAGCCTCCAAAGCCATAGGTGGGTTTCATTTCCTCGCCTGCATATTTATTTAGTTCTCAGCAAAATATTTAGGTGATAGGATAATTATATTTTATCTTGTATACATGTCTACTCCCCTTCTTCATGTGATTCATTTCAAACAATCCCCTCCGAGTATACATAAGGTAGTCAGTGAGCACTTCAGTTGTTTCTCAGAGCAAAAGAGACTTCCACAGTAAACATGCCCTCCACAAGATTACACTCACGCAAGCTCTTAAAAGGAACACACACAAGTCTGGATCCGACATATTTCATCTATTTGAAAGATAAAAAACCTGTTTGGGTTACCCAAAAGCCAAGTTTTGGCCTTGACTCCTCCTGATGATCCCCAAAGTATACTCAAACACACCTCGATTTCACCTCACATACTACTCAAGAGCACTTCCAGGCAAGCCTAAATCAGTTCAGTGATTACACTTCATGCTTTTCGCTCGGTAATGAGACCTGCATAGGATGGGGTTGTTATCATCAAGTGTCTGTATATATGCTTCAATATTAATTACTTACACAGCTGTTTGAGAGAATGTCCTCTGTGTGAAGTTGGTGGAAAGAGGTTCAGGAATGACATTTTACTCTATCAGTAACATCAGCACGCAGGTTCAAATCTACATTTCTATCTGTTGTTTGATTTTAGAATCGCTCGAGCGTAATAAAATAAAAGGATCCACACACCAAAATTGCTGAAACACCCATTTTATCTTGTGTTCAAATAAAAAAAAAGTTTTAATTAAAACCTTATTTCTACATAGCACAAAAAAGCACCGCTACAGACCTAAAGATATGCAGTTGCTGAGTCTTTGTTTCACCCTGTGAGCGTCGCAAATAGTTGCATTCATAGTAAAAGTCAGAAGAATCATCAATAGTTAAACTTGCCAAAGAAAAAAGAGATTGTCCATATTTTATGAATGCGATCGATGTGACCCGTTTCCACTATCAGGCTCTGTGAAATGGCTTTTACTTCCTTCTCATTCTCTCCAAAACTGATCTCATATTTGGCCTATAAAGTACACATTCACAGATCCAAAGTCAAAACATAAAAATGTGTGTGTGTGTGTGTTGTTATACTAATTTTATTGTGGTCACTGGGTCTTATCGCCTTGTCCGGGTAAAAATGTCTCACACCTTACAGCAGAGTGAGACGTCATAAACTTGGGCTTTGATGTGTGAAACGTGCTTCTTCTCCTGGGCACACCTATAAGGCGGGTTATTCAGAGACAGTGTATATTTCTTTTTTCCTTTTTGTAACATGCAGCACTTCCTATTTTTAGCCATGTGAGCAGCATAACTCAGAGTAGCAATACTTACGTCTCAGTCCATCACCGTGACCTAAACCACACATCTCTAAATCTACTAGATAGGCTGAAATTAAATTCGATTCAGATGTTCCCGTTCACCCAGTGGGAGTCCCAGAGGATGACTCCCGCTGAATTTTGTGATCCTCTGTTTTTTGCTCTAGTGTCAGTCTTTTTTAGCGCCACGAGGACGAATCCCAATCACCTGATACTTCCAGTGCCACAAACAGGTCAAAGTTTTTACATATTATAAAATATTTCAACCACTAATGGATGGCCGCAAAGTTTGGTGCAGACATTTTTGGTTCCCCAGCGATGAATCCTAATGACTTCATCATATTTCATGCTCACATTTGTGGTTTTGGGAGAAATATTTCAACAACGACTGGAAATATTGCAATGAAATTTACTTCAGACATTCATGTTCCCCAAAGGATAAATCACAGTAACTTTGGTGATCCTTTGATATTTTTTTTTTTGTTTTCCTCTAGCGTCATCATTTCGTAATTCTTTTTTTTTCAAAGCTTTGATTCATGACCAAATGCCTTCGAAACTAAAAACATTCCCATCAGCCTCAGCTCACTTTGTGTTTAGTATAATACCGCCATCTGCCATTTTTCAGCAAGACACAATAAAATAAACAACGCGCTCTCCGTGTACAGTGTGAGAAACGCACGTGCAGGAATTGTTTACAAGAGAACTGTTTTGAACTTGGTATTTGTCTGTTTGTGTTTACGTTTTAAAAAGTGTGGAACAATTTGGCACATAACGTAATGTGATGACATTATTTCAGCAAAATGTTATTTTTCCGTTATTGATGGTCGCAGTGGAGGTACAGATATGAAATACTGGTGGGGTGGACCGGCCCGTTTAGCGTTTCATGAACCGAAACACGACCATTGCAGTAATGTGCTGCACGCTTTAGTCCTCAGGCAGTTGTACCATACGTACATAGATAACTAAGAACTGCAAAGTACTGCACAAAGACTATGATTACATCAGAAAATTAGTTTCTTGACCGTATGCATTGACTGCACCTAACATGCATTTCTGATTATGCTTTGCTAAACTGTGTGTCTAATAAAATAATGAGCTTTTTTCCTACTCAAGAAAAACTGTGCAACTAAAGATAGAACAATGATAGTGGAAAAACCTCTGCTGCCCTAAAATGAAAACACATGAAAAACATGACTGACTGAATAAACAAATAAATCAATGAAGTTGTTTTTCTGCTTCTTGAAGTCAAAACCTTCCTGTCAACAAACAGGCTACATTCTCTGTGAATTAATAAGAACTGAAACCACAATTTATCTGTGTTTTCTGAGGCGGTAACACTTCACAAAGCTTCTAAAGAGCTTACGTAAAACAGCACATGTTGATGACAAGACTGGGTAAGTTTCACAAGATTTCAGTATTGAGAGGTCTCAAGTGTCCCAGCCCACCTATACAGACAATACAAGACGGTGTTTGTGAGAGTCATGTGCGTGTGATTTACACACAAAGGGCTACAAAGCATACCTAATCTGATCCCAACAGACAGAAAGTTCCGAATAACATGTGAGATTCTGGGTCACAGGTCAGCCAAATGTCCAGCTGCCCTTTCATGACCTTCAGCCTGGCGACCATCTATTTCGTCTTTCATCTGTTATCCAGCCACCCGCCACTGGTGTGTCAGTGAGAGCCTCCATCAATAACAGTGACATTGACGCAGATAGGTGAATTATGGCATAGGAAAAAAAGGAAGGCTAATATAAATCACAGATAAAGTGGCACCTAACTGCTCCCCGGAGTCTTTTGCATTCTCCCATGATCCAAGTAAATTTTGTTCAAACTTTGTAATTAAAGACTCCTCTGATGTTCTGAGGTATGATATTACAGAGAGTCTCAGACCAGCAAATGATCTTCAAATAAACCACAAACAGTAACCCGGTTATTAGTGAAGAAAAAAAAACACATCTTATTTCATGCTTTAATATGTTTTGCTACGGTTCTGCAGCGTTCACTCTCTGTCATTTAGTTGTTGGAGTCAATGCTTCATTGAATACGCTGAAATCCCATTTCCAGCAATCATTGGCGTTTAATTTAATCTCAATTTGTGGTTAGTTGTTCTATGAGTGATGAAAAATTATATAACAAACTGAACCGAGTTTAAGTGACCTCAGGGGCATAGTAGAGGAAAATCATTATAACTGAATACATACATCATACGTTCAGAAGGGATAAACGGGTCATCATCTATCATCTCCTTATCTGCAGACACATTCAGCAAGTTCAATGTGAACTTTTGCTTTTAGTTTAGGCTATGGTAGGACATTGTTTGAGCTAAATACATGTCTTGGGGTTATGGTTAGTCTCAAATCCTTTCTTGTGTGAAAACAGATAATCAGCTGCCAGCATAGCTTCAACTTCGCCAGCTTCTTATGGATGCCATTCTCTGGAGAATCCTTTAGCGGCAGACATCTTTGCAGCTGGAAGCCAAGCAATTTCTGTGCTGATGTCAGTGTCTCTTTACTCCTCGCTTACTTGATACTCTTGGAACTGCTGATCCACTCAGTTTTTTGAGTCAGAGATTAGTTTTTAAGCAAGGGAAGCTTACATCTTTTTTTGTAAGTGAATGCGTGCCATGTTATGCTCAAATGATACGACTAAAACAGAATGTTAAAATAATGCAGCAAATCAAATTTAAATGACATCTTAACGTTAAGAAGCTCGATATTAACCACACTGATTTAGTTTTTAAAAAATTAGGCAGGAAACATGAGATTAAAAGAAATCTTTAAAATCTCACAATATGTTCAAAATCAGAAGTTCTGCTTCCTGTGCCCGACAGGCGCACATAGTTTATATCTGATCTAAGTTTTACTAGCTCCCTGCTATGCAAGGCAACACTGTATGTGTCACAAACATTATTTTAAACTATACTTGCTTCATTTTTCTTTGGCAAAATTCATCAGCTACAAAACAATATAAGTTTTTTCCATTTAACAAAGGCAAAAATTGTTAGTACTGAATATTGCTTATGTCTTTATTTGGACAGAAAATCTTGCATTTATAAGTAATAAACATTAAAAATTGTATTTTATGAGATCTACCTGATGACTAGATAGAATTACCTGATTTCCAGTCCGGGTCTGTCGACCAGCCAGTCAGACTCACATATGTCAGATTATGAGCTTATACAAATAGTCATGTACACACACTAACATGTTGTTAGTATGGAAGCTCTTCACTCTGAGTGAAGATACAAAAATTGCCTAATATAAACCAGGGGGACATTAGGAAAACCCTCCAAATAAGAAATCTAATCAGACACTTAAGTCACCCTTATTCTGGTTGAACATGGACATTTTTAACAAGCTAACAAAGTCAGCTATAAGCCAGCAGACTCGGTATTAGCAAAGGAGAAAACAGTTACGAGGAAAATTGTACTTACAAGTCAAAAAGTTGATGTCCAGCTTTCTGATGAAGTTATGCACATGCTGGCAAATGATCCAACAAACTTACACTTGTTTCTAGTTGCTACTGTGAGAGAGGATCCTGTATCTTAGTGCAGTTTGGGGGAAACTGTAAAATTAAACAATTTCTTTAACTGTGAAAGTAAAAGTTTGAATTGAAGAAATGCTTGTTTGTTTGTTTGCTTTGTTTGTACGTGCTGTTAATTCCAGCTCATAGAGAGAAAGTCACACTGCAGGTTACACTGCTGATTCTGATTGCAATTACATGTAGCCCTGTTTAAGAAGCTCATTATTCTACATTAGTTCTTGTTTGCTGCACATGCTATTGTTGAGTTAAACATGTCGTTTATAACCATGATTATTAAGCTTTCAAACACGCGCATAATAGTCAAATGAACCCATTACAGCAGTTTTAACAGACATTACAGGAAATGGATGTGATAATGTATCATAGCCTGCTGGGAGACCCCGAGTGCTAACCTCTTTGACCCTCTGTTGAGCACTTTGACTCTAGACCCTATGACAAAGGTGGAAATAAATCAAAGTTTGATTCATGAGGAAAGATTTATTGGCAAGAGTGGAATGTGTCACATGGGTGCGAGGACTGCCTGACCTAACAGACAACGACAATTAAAGGTCACCGCTACTCTTCCTTTTCTATGCAACTGAGTGAAAGGGAGGATGGTAAAGATGTTATGGTGTACTCAGTGTTTCTGAAATGAACACGGATAGAGATTAAAGATCAGTCGTGTGCTATGGAAAGCTGTTTTGAACGGAAGCCAAATTTGACTGCGAGCTGAAAGAAGTAAATGTTTACTTTAATAGCCAGAAATCATATAAAGCCATCTTCTTTAATCTTGTTTGCCAAACTAGCGACACTCTGATTACTTAATGTGAAAAAAAAGCCAAGGGCCAAAAGAGTCCAGCTTTGCATGGAATAAAGTTTGCTGCCACTTAATGAGATAGTTTGGTGCTTAATTTTAAATGTGCCTCTTCGGAGGAAACAAATCAGGCGTTGATTTGGACAAATGTGGGTGGAGGGGATGTGACTTTACTCACAAAATATTTTTGATAAGTTGTTGAAAGAAAACATTTTCCAGAACAGTCATTTAGTTGTTTCTGTTCTTTTGCAAAACACTGTAACTTTGATCAAATGCATGTCTCCATACAGGTATGTGTATTTTTCTAAACTGCAGATTAATCCTCATATGGTTTTTATATTAGAGGAAAAAATCCAAACCATTTCTCTCAGCACCTGTTCCATGAAAAATGGCCAAAGCATGTAAGAAGCTCCTTTGTACTTCTACAAAGCCCATTGCTGATATAAAACTGTCAGTATATTTCAAGCTCAGTGTTAGTCTAGAAGTTTAGGCATATCCTCATTTGGAGATAACAGAAGTCGTAGTGATATTTCAGTATAGGAATACAGGAGAGGTCATCAAAGCGGTGGAGCACATAGAGAGGAAGAAAGCAGACCTTGACCAGATCAAAGTGATGGGCACAGTATTTAATGACAGGGGCTACTAAGCAATCTAAGTCCTGTAGTAAGGAGGATAAACTGCCTGAAAGACTCAAAGACACACCCCTGTCTAATGTTTCTGGTGTCTCTCTGAAGTGGGAGAAGAGCCAGACGAAATCAGGGAGGCTGCCATGGGGTTAGTGATTTAGTGGATAGTGGGTGAACCGATGCCAGTGACCGAGCAGCTCCAAGCAAGCCAGACAAGAAAAGAAAGGCTGAAAGGTTAAACAAATAAGCAACAATGAAAATAAAAATCATTTTGTGTGAGATGAAAAGAAAGTAAGAGAGATTTATTTCCCCCCCATTTGAGACATAAAAGTGAAGGGTCATTTAAGTTTTTCTTTTAATTCTGAAAAAAAAAGATAAAAATGCATTATCTATTTCAACTTATTTCAGCAGGGTCAAGGGATGTAAAAAGCAAAATAACAGTTTGGAGAACAGTTGGAGAAAAATGTGCTGGAGACAAAGAGCACATGGCAAAACTCAACAAATGCCTGAGAACAAATGCAGAAGAGCTTAGAGACATTAAAGCTTTAGTGTTGGTCCCATATTTTTGTAGCCTACCTTCTGGTTTTAGTTTTCAGTGGGAAATCATCAAATTAGGGATGTGGCATGGAAATCTTAAATTCTTTTAATCTATTGACCTCAAGACTCATTAGTCAC
>VURO01007193.1:22116-37293 GCA_015108175.1 Pelvicachromis taeniatus
TATATACTGATTAATGTGTAATTATGTCTTCAAACAAATACATGCATTTTCTTTAAATCTAAATTACAACTTCATCAACGTTAGAATAATAGTCTACTATAATCGTCTGATATGTAGTTGCCTAAAACTAAACCAAAACTAAGAATTTAAATGCTTAAATTATGAATAAAACTCATAACTCAAAAATAATATTTCCTTTCAAAATCAACACTGCACATCTCCTGAATGGGAGTCAGGGCTCTGACACATGAAAACATCCTAATTTAATCCCGATGTTATTTCAATTACTTAATATTCCTTTTTTTTTCCTGCCTGTATCCAGTCAGCTGACAACGAGCTAGCTAAACTAAAAATAGCTAAGCTAACATAACATAACTACCTAATGTGATCATTAGGTCAGTCCAGTGATGTAAAATGTATTCTTTCCCTCTGTTAACAGTTCATTTAATCGCCAAGTGTCCCAGTTCAACAATGTTTCATCCACTTCAGTCTGCTCGGCGTCTTTGCTGTTTCCACCAATTTACTCCAGTTCAGACTTGATTTTAAAGAATTGTTCCAATCTGACATTAAGAAGAAACATTAAAGTTGCCAGTTCCTTGCTTAGAAAGACGCAGCTGTCTTGTTCATTTCTTTGGGTTCTGGTTAAAACAGAAACATTAGAGAAATGTCATAAAACATGATTGCAGTGATATGCAGACACCTTCACTCGAGTGCAGTTGACTTTTACATCTTCCACCTTGCAAGTCATGACAGTTAGGGGTCCTATAGGTTACAGTAACCTGCTCTCGCTGCTCTGACATGGCTGTTTATTCGTTCTTCAAAACATAGCCATTACTACTTCTGGGCATCCTGACCCCACTGTTACCTAGCAAACCAGCTGGCTATGATTATGTAGCATGAGACTCTGGCAGGGGAGGCTGAGGAGCCATCTGGAGAAGCGGAAGGTTTTTCCCTCTGGGCTGGTCAACCTGCAGGCCAGCAATAGTGAGAGACCAGAAAAGCTGATGCACAGAATTAAAAGAGAGTCTGATGTGGTATAACAGTCCTGCTGTGTTTGAAAGAATGCACAGATAGAATCTGCCAGGGAGCGGCTGCATCTCTTTGACCCCTAAGTCTCTTCAATAGGAGCGTAGAGAGGGCAAAAAGTATGAAAAGTCACCTCTTGGTTAAAGAAAACACTAACTCAATTTGAAATTATTAAAATATGTCTCCATTTTCCACATTTTAAGGGCTTTTAACCCCCCCCCCCTCCCCCCCACTGGCTTGTCATTGCTCGGCAGGCCTTAGTTATTTGCTCAAATTATTGCTGTCAAGATTATTTTAAACTGCTTTTTAAGGGCATATCAATGCTTCCTAGTCAGTCAGAAACAGCAAAAGCCTGCTCTCTGACTTGCCACTAATACACCCTATTATTTGGGTCTAGACTCTGTACATAATATGATGAATTGAGTGCAATTTTAATGACACATTGTACAATGTAACAGATAGTTAAAATATTTAAAATTGACAACTACAGTAGATACAGCTGAAAGGGAATTGGTTCCAGTTTGGGATCCACTACATTTAACACATTTAACGAGCCACTAAGTGACTTTACTTGAAGTGTTAATTAGATTGGATTATTTTAGATAAACCTTAAATGATGCTTGAAGGGAGACAGGGTCACAGTAGCAGCAGCAGCAGAGAAATTGAGACAGTGAGTGGGGGGGTATTTAGTGAGAATAAAGGCAATTAATAATGGAACATAATGACAGTTATGCAACAGGAACAGTACAATCTCTAACGGGTCAACACAGTAAATGTGATTATCAGAGATGTAAGAACTGTATGCTGTCTTTTATACTGACAGTAATCTTTGTGTCACACAGTTTGATCCTGTCTTTATCTATGGTGTGCCATATGCCCCTGCGCCTGTTCTTCTCCTCTATCCACTGTCCGCCGCTTACGGTCGAACCCTGACAGAAAGCTTATAGCTGCGAGGTCAAACCTAAAGTCCAAGCCTCAAAGGAACCACATGGCGCTCGGAGGACATAGCCACAGATTACTGTCTGGTTGAGCTGACTGCGGACAAAAGGAATGGACTGTCATCGGGTCCTTTTTGAACGTCTGAACATCGAGACCTGGACGTTTTTTGAAGTCGAGCCTTATCGTTGCAAGCGGCACAGATGAAATGCTGTGTATTCTCACTTTTATCAGATCACACGGTGACAGGAGGGATGCTAGCAGGAGGCGATTTAGCTGCTTGGAAAACCTGCTGGAGGACATAAAAAGCTCCCTGAGAGATGAAGACAACTTGGCTTTCTCCACATCCTTCTTGTCTTCTTTGACTGATGTGGCACTGCGTATCTTCTTACTGTATGTGCGCCGTGAACATGTGCCTACTTGCAATTATTCATTATCTGTGCATCTGTTACATATTGGGACCTAATGATGCCCCTGGCTTAATAGAGGCAGTAGTACCCCCATCCCTGCCCTTCCTCTCTTTTTAGCATCTAATGATTTAATTATAATGCTTTTTGTAGTATATGCAAAAATAAAAATGATGGCAGTTAAAGTAGGAAGTCTGCAGAGTCACCTCCTTCTCTGTTGCATGATAATACTGTGTGTGCATAATTTCCTGTCTTAATAATAGTTTCTAAAAGATGACTATAACCGCCATTACATCACACCACTGCAGTGTGAATTCCATGGTAAAGCCTTAAGCATCATTTTGTGTTTTTTGGAAGCAGAATTGACCACATTAAGCACTTAAGGAGCATTTAAGGAGTACAGAACGCTAGGCTGGCTCGGTGAGAATGGGCATCAGTAGATGCAGATGCAATGCTCCAAAGCATATATACCTGCTAATTACCGCTAAGATGAGTTTCTGGTGCAATTAAGTGCACAGCAAGCTAATGTTACTGGTAAGAAAAGTGCATTATTGCCTTAAAAGGCACCAATACCAGAAGCACAGTCAGAAGTGCCGGTTCAGTGACTCGAATTAGTTAAGGTGAAGCCGCCTCACCTGTCACTCCAGGAGATTGTGCTTCTGATGATACACAACTTTAAGCCTTTATGCAATTTAATATAAAATTCACCCCCTGCAAACTTGTCACAAAGGAAGAGATTAGCTATTAAGACCCAAACTCTTTTTGATGTGTTTGTTTTTCTTATTCCGGGCTGTAAACGTGTAAAAATCTGCATTTATTCAAAGAAGTCTGGAACGACTGATTTGCCTTTAGAGTCGGCGTCAAGTAGCCATTCAAGCAACTGCAGTTCATTTATTCATTTGGACTCATGTTTTTTTTAGCTGTCGCTAAATCCATGTCAGAGTGAGATGCTTGATTTTTTTATATATGCTGATTACTGAAACATATTAAACATGACTCCTTTTTTATATTTCTTACCGGCTCGATAAACTTTAATAAATTCCAATGTGTCCCATGCAGTATATCATTAAACTTTTAACAGATGCAGTATGACCATAAACAAATATCCGTATGTGTTGACGCACTTCTCCGTATCTTCAGTTTTTGTCTACATGTGTGTTGTGAGATGTTGTGGGTGGTTTCTGCCTTGCTGGCTCGGCTCCAAATAGCTGCACTTCCTCGTTGCTGCAACCGCAGCCTTCAGCTGGAGCTTACCCAGGGATGGTTATTGGCTACAGTGTTCAGTGGATGAGGAGGGATCAAGTTAGACAGAGGAAGCTATACCTTCGGGTGAGAAATTAATTGAGCCTGTAGATTTTCGTTGCAGTGTGATACTTCAGCTGATAGTCTGTATTATCGCTGCCTGACTGTGTAACTTCTTTCTCAAATACCCTAAGAACATTTTAGCACTAGTTTGTGGAGCACCCTGAATAGAGAGGCATTAGGCCTGATAAGTCAGACTTTATGTATGTGCTTGTCTGCTGGAGTCAGGCCTGTTTCCCCTCAGCAGAGCTAATGAGTCCATAACCAGATCCATGAGGCAAAATGATATAAGAAAAAAAAAAACAGGAAATCACAAGTAGCACTTAAATTATCCTGCTTCATTTTTTATTTTGTTTTATTTTTTTTCACTGAGGGAAGTAAAAATTTTCATGATGTGTGTATGTGTGTGTGTTTTCATGTGGGGCAAGGTTTCCATAGAGACTAGGCCAGCTAATCCGACGAGCTGTGGAAGACGGAGAGAGCAGGTCTGAAGTGCTCAGCATTACGGCGGCTTCTAAAAGCTCCCTGCCTCTCAGCGCCTTAGTCTTCATTACCTCCACATCCCCTTTTGATTGGCTGCGTTTATCCTGAGTACCCCAGGTTTGGGAGGGAACCGTAACCCCACACAGACGACAACATACAGCACCAGCATCGTTCAAGTTGTCATAGCAACCCCTAAAGGCAAGAATTTGGACTCATATACTAGATATTGTATCATGTTCTGTATCCGGTAGCTTTGATAGAATACATCCTTCTCCCTTGGCCCCGTTAGGTACCACAAATTATGTAGAAAGCTTTAAAAAAAAAGAATGATTACAGTGTATGGTTTGTGGGTGTTAAAATGGTATAAAAAAGAATTTTGCACCCCCTCGGATGTGCTAAGTGGCACAATAATTTGCCTTTCTGTTTGGTTTGGATAGCGCTGGTTTGTGCAACACTTTGGCAAGCATTCAGTCATCCTGTGATTGAAATAGAAAATTAGCTGGGGGTCTTAAGCCCCTATGCTCATTCCGTGCAGTGCCCTGTGTATTCACAATGCTTATCTGGTGTCAATTTGGATGCACCAGTGGAGGAAGGAGGTGGGGTAAATGCTGGCAAGACAATGGAGCCTTCCAATCATGCTTCAGTTGTGGCGCAAAGGAAGCATTTGGACTCAGTAGTGAACTGGAAGGAGAAATGGAACAGTGCCCTGCAATTAGATCTTATTCAGCGTTTCATGTTTTTTTATCTATTGATTGATTAAAAGTATCACTGGTTGGCAGTGAAGCAAGCTGTGAGATAAGATATGATAAATGATCAAACACAGAGTATACCTGTCCATTTTCCAGTGTCCTGTCTTCACATCCAGCATTCTCTCTAATTTTAGCTCTGGTTTGGTCGCCACTGGCTCTCAGGGTTTTAAGTTGTGCAATGTCTCACCAGCTACCTACTACTTGTCTCAAATACAGCAATGTGTAAAACTCTTGAGCCAGCACTCATTTCTTTTTATTTTTGCTAGGAAACAAGTGCACCAATTTACTGAACACAATTAACCATACATGAAAATATAGCATATCAGCCAAAACAGTTTTGAGTTTGTACAATTCTAACAAGTGTTGAAGTCAATATTTGAACACAGCCTGAATTCTAAGGAAAGCTTTAATTTCCCAAAGCAATCTTCAGGGGCAGTTTGTCAGGCTTTTTGAAGGACATTTAAAGCTCCTCTTTTATTCTGTTCTATGTCAAGATGATCCCCCGCTGACTCAATAATGTTGAGGTCATGGCTTATAGCCATTTTGGGGGTTTTTTTTGCTTTTACTGTACTGGCAGAGTGTTTGGGATCATTATCATCATTGATGGTCCTTTTCTATGTTCATAGTTCCATCAGTTTTGACAATTTTCAACAACACTGCCTGAAATACACTCCAAACTACGACAGGACCACCACCATGTTTTACAACGCTGTAGATGCTCACTGTTGCACCTCTCTCCTGACATTGCGTCATTAGACCTGGCTCTGTGGATTTTCAGTAGATTTTCAGTTCAGTTATTATGTTGTTTGACATACCTCGCTCTCTTCTTTCTATTTCCTCTCCTTAAAAATGGCTTCTTCGCAGCCACCCTTCCTCCGAGACCATTTCTGATGAGGCCTCAGTGGACTTCAGTGGATCCTCTGAAGGGCAAGATATGTCTTTCAGGTCCCGTGTCAGGTCTTTGCTGGATTCATTCCAATTCCCTAAAGAGATGACTTTCACATAGTACTTTTCTCCTGAGGACTTTTGACATTTTTGTTGTGTTCTTGTCAGGTTTCCTGAAACATTTGGATTTTTGACTAGTAGTGTTGTCTGTTCCCATGTGTTCTTCAACTTGTCAGTTAGAGTCAAATACAGGATGAAGCAAGGTATGTTTTAGAATAGGTCTTCCTTGTGACCAATCAGTGTGCAGTCAGATTATCTTCTCAGTCAGATCCAGCCATACCTCACCTTATCTGGTTACAAAACGCCTACTATGTTCATTTAAAATGTACTGTCTGTGAATCACACTGACCATTACAACTACGACTGTATGTACTACACACCATTACGATGTACTCAAAAAGATGACTGTAAAGTGACATACCCTTTTGATCCTCAATAGACCTCTCGTTGGCTGCATAGCTACTCTCTACACTCGGAGAAACAACCAATCAACACCATGGTTGCAAAAAAAAAGTGTAAATATGCATTAAAACTACAAGAAAATATTTAAGATGATGACATTTTGATGTTAAAAATTATAGTTAGAATCAGAAAATTAATATTTGGTTTTTGAATGTCAGTGACTCAAATATATTAGTGTAAAAAAGCCCCTATCACAGTAGAAAGGTTTCATTTTCTAGGTTATTTAAAAATTTCATGGCGTGACTTAAAAACTTTGACGCATTAATATGCCAATTTAAAAACAATGGAATGACACAGAATGGACTTAAAGTGGTTGTGATATTTTTCTGGTCCTAACCAGTATTTCTTTCTGGCACATGTAGGTGGATATTTTGTGGGAGAATTGGCTATTCTGACAGTTTTTTGACAGCTAAACACATAAAAACAAAAAACTGCAGAAATTGAAATTATCCCATATTTAAATAAATAAATTACGTGGATGTCATATGACTGACTACGGTGATTTCAGTCATATGACTGAAATCATATGATTTCCCAGTAAACGGGAAACGGTTTACTAACTCTATGAGTTAGTTAATATATGACATAATATAATGTGGGTAATTTAACACCCATAAACCATACACTGAAGGTTAACAGCCTTTAACCTTCAATGAAAACTGAGCTGAAATCTGCAGCAACGACACCCCCCCCCAAAAAAAAGTCTGTGATTCCCTTTCAAAAACCTTGACTTCAAAGTACACACATACATACTCATATATTGGTCTGTCCTGACAAGAAGAAATGCATTGGTCACCATTATTTCATTCCCAAAAGGCTCAGCTTTCATCTTGACTCAGCATACTCTCTTTATTTCTCCTTCTTTCTCTCTAATACACACATGCAAAATCACCTACTGAAAGCTTTTCATCTTGTTCTTTCACACCTTCTTCTATTCTTATTTTAGACTCACCCTGACCCACATACTTTTTATTTCCCTCCAAATTCCTCCACGCTCACCCCCTTTTTTTTCTTGCCAGCTTCGTTTCAACATTTTTCTCTCTCTGTCTTCTATGTCTCTGTTACAGTACTTTACTGTAGGATTCATGCCAGGGTTTTTTTTTTTCATTTTTTATATGAGCTGCTGATGCAGGTAGTCAGCAGCTTCAGACTTGACCATTTCAATTTCAATTCTATTCATGTTATTGTGGAGAAGCTACTAAAAGGCTGGCACTGAAATGCTTTACAAAAATGATAGCAGAAATGAATAAATGGGGCTGACCTGAGCGGTTTTTAGTCTTCAGCTAAATTTTCTTTAAAACTCACTGTGATAAAGTGCAAAATGACGCCACATAATTCTAAACACTTGAGGATGAGTTAAGGTGCATTAGCTTGTTGATATAACTATCCATTTTAAAGCAACTGTACATCAGCCCTATGAGATGTTATGAGAAGACTGTAATAAAGCTTTACCAGATAAAACCTAAAACCTAAAACTATGACTGTGAACTCTAAGAAAGGCTATGAAACACTGGTGGGTTTAACAGACATCCTGACAATGACACACAGAAAACAAAGGACTTAAATAACCACACGAGGAGATCAGGGAAAGTGGAGACACCTGGGGTAACAGCTGACTAGAATAAAATCATAACGATGACACCAGACATGAGTAAAACTAAACTCAATAACCATAGAACTACAAGACTCTTCAAAATAAAACAGGAAACACAGGCAGGGGTGACAGGACACAGAAGAAAAGCACAGAATCACATGCTTGGCAAACGGAACCAAAAACCCAAAACATGAGCCCATAAACAATAATAAAGGCAACAAACTAAAAACCCTGGGTCACAGACCCAGGACTGTGACACATTCCCCAAATGATTTGTCCAAATGTGCAAGCATTAGCATGTTGGAAGGGGTGGAGGTGGCCAAACACACAGAGCTGTTAACCGGGAGAGTGGAGTGAAAGACTTGCTTGTTTTTGTTTCCATTCGTTGTTTCGTAAGGTTTAAACTAATTCCAGGTGTAGAATTGTGGCAAATTGTTATTACACAACTATACAAAAAAGGTCCTGCTTTATATACACTAATTGCTCCTTTAAAATCATATAAAAACCTTCTGTTAATAGTAAATGTCTGGTATAAATGCAGGTGTCATGCTGGGAGGTGCAAATGACCAGCCAATGGTGTCTGACAACATAGAAACTTGATGACATCCCTGATGATCCAGAAGATATTCTTTGGGCTTTCCCAAAAAGTTTTAAAACCACTAATGTATGCAACAAAACTTGCACAGGCACAAAAAAAAAACAGTAGTTGTTGTTAGGAAAAGCTCATTGCTTGGTTTAATACACACCCTTTCTGAAAAGTTGAACACTTCTTTCTGTGCCTCCAAAGTAAAGAGAGCTACCCTATTATAAGGCACCGATCAGCTGAGGCTGCCGTACATTTAAACGTAATAATAGTTATAATATTACCAATAACAAAACAACATAATTATTATTAAGTGTTGATTTTGAACTTCAACATACTTCTACTGTTTCATTCCTACATTTTTAATAATTTATAAACAAAGAATTGATAAGTAGATACGGAATCACCAAGAATCACTTAACTGAGATGTTTGTGTGTTGACACATGAATTCCTGTGCATATATCATGTTAAACCTTTCCTCCACCATCCCTTCTCCGTGTCAATCACATCATGATGTGAATCAGACTCCCTCATTAACGTAAGGTTAGCCTGGTAAAGTCTTAATCGCTCCCTATCAACTCCACTATCAGAGATTACAGAGGACAGCCATGATATGCTATTTATGGCTGTGACTATGGCTAAAGCAGCTATTAGCCATGCTGGTTAACAAATGAAACCTCCTCGTAGTCTTCCAATTCTCTGAGGAGATGATTCCGGTTACTGAGAGAAAGACCGGGAAATTAGTGGGTTGCAGGGGTAAAGATTACAACCTCTTCTAAATTGTGCCTGTATGTCTGTGTGATATCATGTGCATACATGTGTGCATGCCTTCTTTTCAGGCGCAATTGTCTCCCTGTTGCCGTTAATGTGATCCCGAGCCTGTATTTTAATTGGTGGCTGCGGTGCTCTCCTTCCAGAGCCATGCGTGCTTGATGGGTACTGTGTTTGCTCCTGCATACACACATATAAAACACACACACACACACACACACACACACACACACACACACACACACACACACACACACACACACACACACACACACACACACTACCAGCTATAAATCCATAATGGAGGGAAAGACAATGGCATATGAGGTAATCTCTGTCCAACCACACCCACCAGGCTCTAATTGCACTGCAAGGCATGTAAAGGAAAATCAGCGGCTATGCGAGGCTGGACTGTCAAACCCTGGGAACACTGTGGCTCTGACAACTTTAATTGGTAGTTGTCGTGTATATCCCTGTCTTCATTAGCAGTCTAAGACTACCTGCTTCTCCTCCCACACACATGTGCACATACACAAGCACATCTATTGTGAAAAGGTCATTAGACGTGCTTGGTTTAATAGCAGATTGTCATCCACAGCTGCCAGTGTTCCACAGACACTTACATAGAAAAGGAATCACCTAGTTGTATTTTCATTCACTTAATTCAGATTTTATGAATAACCACTCTTATGGTGAGCCATGTTTTTTTTTTTTTTTAATACAAATAATTATAACAGAACAGCTGAATGGACTTTTTTTGTAGTTGTGTATGTCTATATCTGTATGAAAGTTAAAGCAAGACTGAAAAAATGCTGTACAGGAGCCTGAAAGAAGTGAGTATTGCTTTTGAGTTAATTTCCCAAAACAATTTGTTTCTGAAACCTGACACTTTTCTCGCAAGAAAAGCATAAACAACTTTCAACCACAGCACACTTCTCAATGCTTGAGACCACAAAGTTAGAGGTTAATCAACCACGCCATTAAAGAAAGGAGGGAAATGTGAATGCTGCTTTTGAATAATGCATCACCCTAAAATGTTGTTTCATTAGTAAGTACTGATTAATGCAGAAAAAGTCTTTCACCACAAAAAGAAAAATATTAAAAATACAAACCGGCGAAATGCAGACATTTCAAAAGATAACAATATGGAGAGCAAAAACAAAAAGAAGCTTCTTTTGCATTGATTTGGCTGCTAAATTAGTCGTCAAGTCCACGCTTTTGTTATAGTGTTGAGTATCTGGAATGAAGGAATTTAGCTGTTTTTCTGATTGTCAAGAAAAAAAATATTCAAATAATAATTTCAGGTGGTGCGAAATGATGGTATTATAAAGTTTCCATCTGTCTTCCACTTATCCAATTCTGGGTTTTGGAGAGCTAGACCTTATCCCAGGTGTCATAGGGCAAAAGGCAGGGTATGCCCTGAACAAGTCTGTTGCATCGCTAACACAGCACTTTTCTACTAGTACCTACCCAGGTCAACTCGACGTAACTCATCTCAGCTCAATCAGTTTCATAAATTTTCCTTTGCAATTGAGTACCAACTAATGTGGTTGTTCGACAGCAATTCAGTCGAAATACGTCCTTTGTTATGTCACACAAGCACAACACAACATTTGAGGACATCAAGATGACAGTGTTGAAGTCACATTTTTGGATCACGTCAGATCGCTTGGAAAGTAGATACTGTAAAATTACGTAGCATCAAGTACTACCACTTAGTGGAAAACCCGAAAAACAGATTCGGACTGAGCCAAGCTGAGTAGATACTAGTGAAAAAGGGCTAATAGAAAGAGAGAAAGTCACACCTATGGCTAATTTAGAGTCACCAGTTAACCCAGGATGCACGTCTTTGGGCTGAGGCAGGGAGTGTTCATGCTGCTAAGCAAAGCAAGTTTATTCATCTGATCTTCTAGGCCAATGACTTGTGCACCTTTGGAAGTCTCATTCTTACCACTTGTAATTATGTGCACTTGATTTAACCATTGACAACCACATATGTGTAAAATTAAACAACTTTTCAATCATCGCTGGTAAGAAGAGCGGAGTATCCCTCTAGAACCTGAAGACCAAGTGACAGTTTTTAGCTGACAAGTCCACTTTGTCTAGGACAACATTCATGCATCTCATAAATTTGTGCTTCAAGAGGCAGGGGCTAGAACATTTGATGAAGAGCTCTAATGGGAGCTTTTTGGTCACATCACAACGTTGTTGCTTACAGCTTCCTCAAATTTGGCTCCCTCTTGCTGTTTGGGAATTTTGCTGTCTTTAACAATATGAAATTCATCCATCCATCCATCCATCCATCCATTCGCAGCCATTTATCCTTTTCAGGGTCGTGGGGGGCATTAAATATTTTGTTTTGATATGAGAGAGGCAAATTTGTTGATGGATAGTTGGATATTAACAAATGGTATTAGCACTACGGCCTCGATTATTCTCCACTGCAGACCTGGACATGGATTGAAGGAGCAATCATCCCTGTTACACTTCTTTGAAGTTTATTGAGGTGTGCCGCCTACAGTGCATTCATTGTTGGTTTGTTGTAATGTAAATTCCCTGCTGACGTGTCCGCGTGGTCACAAATAAGCAGGCAGGCGAGCGGACATCTGCACAGACCTTCTCGCTCACCATCTGATGATGAAAAATAGTTCAAATAAAAAATCAATAATTTTAAAAAAAATAAACAGAGCACCTATTTGAATTTTAACCCTATAAAGCCCTTTGTATCATATTTGATACATGCATTTCTGAGACCTCTATCTCATAAACATGATCAATACTTCAAAATGTTAAGGACAAAACTCTAAAATTAACATTGTTGTTAACAAAAAGTTGCCAAAAATACCCAATGTATGAAATGCAATACAAAAACGATAATATATAAATATATCATACACAACATGATATAGCAAAAAAATGTGTGGATTTTGTTATAAATGTTAATAAACATCTCAGTTCGAAAAATCTGAGTTTTCTGGCTATTTTTTGATGGGTTGGGTTTGACAGGGTTTAGGTAGAACCGCAAACAACACAATGCAAGTCTGCATGATTATACACTGTGTATGTTAATCTAACATACAGAATTCTATGGGTGTGACTGTCATTGACTTTATGAAGGTGAGCCTGTACGCTCTGCCTTCATTCAACGCAGCCACGCTAGGTGGCCAGAGAGAAGCTATGCATTATTGAGTAAGGGCTTAGGGAGGGGGGCAGAGTGGATTAGGCTGATATTAACCTCCAGAGAAAAAGAGAAAAGGAAGAGGATGACATGATGAGGATCACCCCTGGCCATTTAAACTGCTTTAATTAAATCCTGGATGGAGAGGCCACAACTCAGGCTGAGAGAATGAAGGAAGAAACAGATGAGGAAGAAAAAGAAGAAAAAAGGGATGAAAATGAGGCAAGGCAGAGCAGCGGTGAAAGAGACTGATTGGAGAATGGGGGGTAACAGGCGAGGAAAGAAAGAGGAAGATGCGAAAGGAAGAGCGTGTGCATGTGAGTGTGAGTGTGCTCACTTGCAAAAACCTCCCACTGTGATGAGGCAGACTAATGAGTTAGCCTTTTGCCATGCTGGTCACATGTGTGTGTGGATGACAGGGACCGGGGCGAGCTGATAAATCAGCAGCAGAAATGAGATTTATAAAAACCTGATCTCCATCTCAACCTCCTGCCCGGCTCCCTGGCCACCCTGCCACCTTGTTATCTTCATCTGCAGAACTTAGAGGGGCCAACGGGGTGGGTGCTGGTCCGCTACATATGTAATAGGAAATTTAGCCTGTAGCTTTGTATATTAGTGTCCTGCCTTTTATGTCACATGGCTGAGCTGGTTTCTAATTAAGTGAGTGAGAGGAAATAGATGGTAACTTAGTTTGATGTATGCTGAATTTTAATTGGATGACAAATTAAAGGTTTTCTGAATAATTTATCATCACAATCGCCAGACATATTTATATTTGTGCATTTGCAGAACACTTCCACAACCAATAGACCATTTTAGTTCAATTCAGGACAGAAGAACACATATTATTTTAAATTGACTTTTTTAATGAGCGTAATAAGGGGATTATACATTTAGTTTACTCTGACTTTTTATGCAGAGTCTTATGCAAGTCTTTTATTGTTCAAAGCTTCTTTTCCAAACGCTTGCTCCTTCAGACTTTTATTGTTATTGGGACTGCATTTTGTTCTTAAAAACATCCACGCTGCCTGTATTTAACATTCTTGAAGTTTTCTTCACTTTTTTGTCAAAGTGATCCACTTATATGGAGGGATCAAATAATAATCAGCTGAATATCTATAATGATAAAGGTTCTTTAGAGCAGCATTGATACCTACCTGTTCCCCTATCAGCCTGTAAACCTAGTTAACACCAAAATAATCTAAAAATGAGCACAAAATTAACTATATTTAAAACTGTTGTTTGTACATTGAATGAAAACGTGTCACAAAGTTGAAATTCATATTTGATTTCATCTACTTACGTATCAAACATCCATCCATCTATTCAATTAAGGATGGATAAGGTGAGGCAGAGTATACACCGGACAGGTTGCTTGTCTGTCGCGGGGCTTCTGCTAACACGTTCTTCTTAGTAGTTCCTGCAAACAAGTATGATCTTTTGCAAGTTACTACCAATCATCCTATGAATGAGAGTGTGTTGGTTGGTTTATTTTTACTGCTCATCCAGGTTTTAGAAGCTTAAAACTGCATGCTACCTGTAACTAAATATTGGCGTCTCGCTGCCAAACAGCAGACCAATAATCTGCTGAAGATCCCTTTATTTCCCTCTGGGCAATAGAAAAAATAAGCTCAAAAGGGTCACACCTAGTGTTTTCAATCTGTTTGCTACAGGTGTATAAAATCAAACAGCTAGCCATACAGTCTGGCTTCACCAACATTTATGAAAGAATGAGTCATCCTAAAGAGCTCAGTGAGTTAGAGTGGTACTGTTACAGCAAATCAGTTTGTAGATTTTCATCCATGCTAGATGTTTCATGATCAACTCTAAGTAACATTATTGAAAAGTTGATGTGTTTAGGGACCACAGCAAGTAAGTCACAGAGTGGCAGGCCACATGTAGTTACAGAGTGGGGTTACTGTGTCGCCAACGCTCTGCTGACACAAGAGCTGCAGAGCTTTAAACATTAACCTCATCATTAACTTCAGCACAAAAGCTGTGTATCAGGAGCTTCATGGTATAGATTTGAATGGCCAAGCAGCTCGTTGAAAGGTATTTGTTTGTTTTTAAGTAAATAACATTTACAGACACTGTGTACATTGGAACTGAAGTCTTCAAAATAATGCTTCAAACTGCCTCTAGCATTAACATCAGCATAAAAGCTGTGTGTCAGGAGCTTCAATGGTCATATCAGTAATGCGGTAAGTTTGTATTATTGGGTGAATGCTGTTGGGAAACAGCATCAACCTATTGAGATCCACAGATCCATGGAATTCTTTATTGGGTGGATGCTGTGGGAAACAGCATCAACCTATTGAGATCCACAGATCCATGGAATTCTTTATTCTTTATTCTTCTTTTTTATTCTAACTAGTTGCCCCGTTCTTCGTCACGCAACTTGGCTTACATTGCTCGTCCTATTGTCACCGTTCAACCTTTAAAACATCGTGCTATATCCGCTGACGGCCGCTATATCTTTTGGTAATTTTTACTGGGATACTTTTCGAGATAATAACATTTTTATGATCGTTTTTTTCTCTATTCAAACCAATGGAATTTCGGCACTTAGACGATTGGTGTCCTAACTGCACAGAGACGTCAAAGCTGCAATTTGAACACAGCCAAACTGTCACGTTTCGGTCTGTTTTATCAAACATGTTTGGCGTAAGTTCTGTAGAAGGCAGACTTTGCTGAGAGAAGTTTTAAATGTATTTTAATCCACGTAAAGTCGCCATAGCAA
>VURO01007201.1:5185-23033 GCA_015108175.1 Pelvicachromis taeniatus
ATGTCAGAGCAGTATTTTTAACTAAAAAAGAACCAAAAGCCCTTTTTTTTTTTTTTTTTTAAACAAACAAAAAACCTAAAAATCATTCTTTGAAGGTGATGTTGGCAGCAACTCAAAGAAGGGTCAGGTGGTGGAATGAATTTACTGCTGTACCTCTCGAGCCTCACTGTCTTAACTCCACCTTGTCAGCGGCGTGCTTCTTTTCTTCACACGCCCGCTGAAGTACAGCATGTAGGAACTCAGGTCAAGTGAACGAAGCTGAATGAATGAAATAAGATTGTATTTTTTCAGCAGGGTTGATTGCTCAGACAGCTAATGTCCGTATTTAAGCTTGGGTTGGCACTTAGAAACTGTGCTCTATAAATTGCAATGTAACTGAAATGATGTCTATGCCCCAAGGTGTATGAATGTTGGGTGTGTTTTTGTTTTTTTCACCGTCAGCATTTTAGTCACAAGAATGGTGAGTAATGGTCCACTGCTTAAACGGAGCAGCTAGATGCGATCCGGAGAGCAGTTGCCTGTGTGGCTTTCAAAGACCATTGTGTTCAATAGATTTTTTTTTTTTTTTAAACCTTTTTTGAAACAGAGGAGATCTCAAAGCCATATTAAGTGGTGTGACATAAACAAAGTTCTTATAATGGTTGAATTCAGCTTGTGCCTCCTTTATCACATCTTTACTTCCTGTTTTGTTTTTTGGTTGTGTTACTGTATTTCAAGAAATTGAGGGTGAGATCACAGTACTGGTAAGTGATTTTTGTTCAGGAATTCTAGCAACAGAGCAGGAGACAGTTTTAGCCGAGTGCGAACACAAACTGCCTGTAAATACTTTAATAAAATAATTTGGAGGGAAAAAAGTTTACGTTCAGTGCTTTGCAAAACACCAACAGTTGGAAATAATTTGTTAAAAACACACTTGCAGCTTAAATAAAAATTGTTTATTGAAGGTAAACATGACTTTGCATTGTTGATCAAGTTGGGGATGTAGTTTGGACATCAGTGGCACAGTTTGGCTCAGATTACAGTCACGGAAGGCCAAACAGATGCTAGCTACAGTACACCACTGTATCTGTGGGGGTCAGAGTTTGATTGAGGGGTGGCCATGATGTGGAGTTTGACAGAAGAGAGTTCAGCTGCTTATATTGTTTCTTAGACGGACGCTTCCCTCGCAGCAGTCGAAGGTAGTCTAAAAGACCCAGGTCTATCAGCACCTGGGCGGAGGGGAAAAAAAAAACAATCATGGCGGTGGCAGAATAACTCAAGGATTCTGTTGATGTATACAGTGTTGAGCCGCACCTGTCATTTCATTATATATATCAGAAAAAGACATGACTGTCAGGTCTTAGCTGGATTTCTGTTTATGTTCATCTGCTATATTTACTTTTTAGGCCTAGCACTTTTTTTTTATAAAAAGCTTCTTTTTTTTATTTTAAAAAAGCAAGTCAGTGTCCAAAGAATTTTGAAAGACATTCAGTCTGCAGAAGTATTGCTCAAGACCCACTTTACAAAACAAGGCTCCATAAAAGCAAAGTATAAGGAAATGAATTATGAAGAGTTTTGCACAGTACTGTATCTCACTTAAAGCAACGAACGCATTATTATAATTACCCCATTTAATTTGATCTCTTTGTCCCACTGCAGCCTCTATCTACAAGATGTCAAAGTTTGCAAGAATTATCTTACCCAAAATGAAAACAAGACTCATGACTCTATTTGGAAGTCAAACCCCTTGGATACCCTTGGTCCTCTTGCTACTTATTGTTCCCTCACTGTTAGATGCTTCTCTATTTTAAAAGAACTAAGTGGCCACAGTTGTTAAACAAGGTCTTATCATTTACATCAAATCGCTAAAGAAAAATCCTATCTTCTTTATTCAGGCCTTCAACACCTCTAGACTGGACTACATGGTCACATCACTCTTTGGTCAACACTGCTGCTTTTAAAATGTAACAGTAAAGAAAAATTGACACCGACATAAAAAAAAAAGACATGAAAGTCTACAGTAAAGCCTTATTCTAGCAAACACTTTCACTTTAGAACATTACAAGCTTTCTATCGCAGCCACTGTAAAGATGATCTCATTGGTTTTGCTGCTGTAGATTGACAGATGTCCTAGGACAGGGAATCTGGGACGCTCCGTAAAAATCACTCACCTCCACAACAAAACAAACTAGGAAGTTGAGAGCAGCCAGACTAACGAGCAGCAATTTAAAATTCATCTCAGGGATGAGGTGCAGTTGAAGTACCCGGCTAAAGAAAGGCCCAGGATACAACACCAGCCAGGTCATCACACCAAAGTGGATGAACAGCAGGGTGAGGAAAACCACTGCGAAGAGGAGAGGAAAAAAAACAACTGTGCCTCAACTGTCCTGCATCAATGATAAGATTCATTAATGATGTTGAACTCAGTATGACTTTGATGAATAGTTCCACGTTTGTCTAAATGCAAACTGAAATCATCCTTTGACATTTGAACATGTCGACTCACCGTTGTGGTAGAGGGGTTTCTTGTGGGGGTAGCTCTTGGTGACTACCACTGATATGATGATATACTGGAAACCCGATATGTCAAACACACTGGTGTTCTCGAAGTTTGGCAGATTGGCCGTTCCGAAGTGGGTCGAATTGAGAGGAATATACCTAAAAACGAAGGAGGAGACGAGTAAGAGTTAAAGGGCAGGACACGTGGGATGCTGGTCTTTTTTCTAAATCTGCATCTGAACACAGAAGTCAACGTTAGGGCATTCTGCTGACCACTCCTCTGAGGTTGTGATGAAGAGCGCAGCCACCTGGCCCAGAGCGATCATGCCGGTGTGGATGAAGAGGCTGCCCAGGACGGGCAGGGCCAACAGACTAGCTGGGGGTCTGGAATGGTGCAGCTCTTCACTAGGGCCTCCTCTCCCCATCACAATGGCCAGCATAGTCACCAGAAGAAAGTCACAATACAGGAACTGCAGGTCAGCTATGCTCGTCTTAACCTAGACACACACCAAGAATGATTATTTACGGGAGGAAAAAAACCCAAACCTGTGTGATTTAGGACTTATTTTTGATTTCATGCAGATCGAGTCAGCCGAACTGTGGTTCTGTTTGGCATTTGTTGGACACTTTAGCCACATTCATTTGTCACTACCCGTAGACCAGGTTGTAGCAGTTGTACCACCCTTGGCAGCAAGAAGTCCAATCAAGCATTTGCTATAACTTGCAAATGAATGTTTCACATCGCCGTGGAGGAACTTTGGTCAACTCTTCTTCGCAGAACTGCTTTCATTCGGCGACAGTGGAGGGTTTACCAGCACGAGTGACCTCTTAGATGAGTAGTCACTGAGCTCTTGGAGTAATTTTGGTAGGCTCGCCTCTCCTGGGAAGGTCCATTACTGTTCTGAGTTTTCTCTATTTGTGGATCGTGTCTCAAACCATTAGATATTTAACCCTTTCCAGACTGACAGGTATTGATGACTTTGTTTTTCAGCGGTTTCTTGAGATCGTGTAATAATGTGTTGCTTTTTGAGATCTTTTAGCCTGCTTCACTTTGTCAAACAGGTCAAGTGATTTTTTTTCATCCAACAGGTCTGCTAGCAATCAGGCCTGGGTGTGAAACTGAACTCATGTTTCCAAAATAAATAAAATAAAAATGCAGTTAATCACATTAATTCCTAATTAAAACCGAGGGTGGGGTGAAGAGGGGCAATAGCTTTTCCTCACAGGGCAAGGTAGGTCTGGATAGCTTTTGGCTGCTCGGTTTAAGAAATCATTACAACTACACTTTGTGTTATCTTTGTCTAACATCAAAGTGTCTTTGCTTACCTGAAACGTGTGACAAAAAAAAAGAAAAAGTTTCATTTAAAACCACAAGTCTGTCACATATTGTAGGGTTTTGATTTTAGTGGGTTTCAGCAAGTTTCACATTTGACAAAACCTTAAATCAAGCCGTTTTCTATCAAATACTACTGTAAATAAACAGGCACTGATTAGCACTGCTTAGGCTGCTTAGCTCAATTAAACTTAGCAGTCCACATTTTGTTGGCGAGACTGAATTAACCAGCTAGCTACGTCAGGCACATAATATTTGTAATATAAAAGTATTCCTGAGAGAAAACACAGGACTGTTTTTGCCAAAGCTAACAGGCGCTAACGGCAGCTGGCTAAATGTGATAAAAGTTATTAAACTGTTTACTTTGAGGGCAGAGTATAAGGAAGGGAAAGAAGAGGACATGACAACAGCAGTCATGTATCAAAGTAAACACTGTGTGTCTCTTTAATAATTTCATAATTAAATTTGATTATAAAGTGTCTTTGTGATAAATGTCACTTTACCTGCTACTTGCCTTTTTTTTTTTTTAACCTTGAAAATAAGTTTTTCAAAAGCGTATTTTGAAATGAATGATGCATAACCTTTATTATGGGTTAATTATTCAATTATTTCATACATTTTCAGTTCATTTCAGTCATTGTATTCATAAGATGCATGTTTTGGTTTATTTCTACAGTAGACGAAAAGCTGGCAATAAATTGCAATAAATTACGGGGACAAAGCAGAGAAAGAAAAAAGTAAAAATAGGGAGTTGTGATCTGATGATACTCACCGTGTAGAGGATGAGGACGGAGCACAACTGAATGAGGCTGTAGAGGGCCATGTATCTAAAGAGACTGAAGGAGGTGACCAGAGAACATCGTCCCTCTCTGAATGGGGGGGGAAACATTTTTTTCTTTTTCTTTTTGCAGACACACAAATGACAAGTTTGCTTGGTTTTCAAAAAGACTTTCCCCATCGTTTTCTAGGCTTTTAATGTCAGTCTTTACCTGATAAGCAGAGGCACACAACTGATGTTTTCAGTTTTGGAAGTAAAAGGTGAAGCGACTGAAGCCTCGGCTTCGGAAAGAGAAACCCCGACATCAGCAGCTCTCAGTGCCCCGCAGTCATTGGCCCCGTCTCCACACATGCCCACTCGGTAGCTGCAGAAACAGCATTATTTCACAGTTAATGATATAAAAATGACTCTCTTTCAGTATATTTCTCCTTTGTTTTGTTTCCCATTTGTTCTCCTTTTGTTTTGACTCCTTCCTGGTTTGTGTGCACTGCGGACATTGCACTCACTTCAGTTTTTGCAGCTCCGTCACAAGCTGGGTTTTCTGGTCGGGGGCCATGCGTGCAAATATCGTGGCTCTCATCAAAACCTGCAATGACAGCAGGCTAAAGTCATTAGCGTGCAAATGCGGTGCACTGTCAAATTATTCCTGCTTACACAGTTTCCATTACCTTCGGCAGATATTCAGGGAAGTTGTCACAAAGGGCAGCAAATGACTTGCCACTGATAGCCAAGTGATAGCCAAAACCACCCTGATAAAAACCCTGAGAGAGGAGGAGAGACATACGTAACAGTAACTGAAATGAATCCTGCCAGTTGAAAAAAGTAGGACATAGCTCGACTTGTTATGCATACGACTGTCATAGAAACAGAAAGCATTCAAGCTGTTAAGAAATGTGTGGATATGAGAGAGAATTATCCTCTCGTAACAGGATGAAGAGCAAACCATTTCATTTGTCTTCAAAGCTGCACAAATTTGCTTCCATTAAAAATGAACCGTAACCAGGAAACAATACGAGGCCTGAACTTTACTTGAGCACGGAGGTCATTTACTGCCATGTTTGCAGACACAAACACAGAACCCAGACGTGACATCAGTGAGCAACACTTCACACTTGATTTCACAACGTAGCCGTTTCATAATTTCATAGCTGCTAGCGTAAATGCGACAAACATTTTAGCAACAGAGTACAATCCAGACTGGAGTGTCCCTTTTAAGCAAGACCAACCTGAGTGATGACCTCTACTGAACTTTGGCCAGAAAGAGCTGCTTCATCCTCCAGGCTGAACCTCAGGGTGGGCATGGACTGGGCAGTGTGGGGGGTTGCAGTGACGAATATCACCTTCTCGTTAGATCCCACCATCCCACAGCTTTTCGCTACATTGACCGCTGTTAGAACATTGTCCCCTAGGGTTAAAAAGACACACAAGATTGGACAAAAAAAAACAAAAAAAACCCAAAACATCTGTCGATTCCTGCAACTGTTTTATAACAAGAAACTGTATAAGTTGCACGGTCGGTCGGTGGCAAATACAAAAATATTCCTCACCAGTGACCATAATGCTGCGAATGTTCGCCTTTCTCAGGATGTTGATAACTTTTGCACTCTCAGGCTTTACCAAGTTCTTCATCATCAGCAGACCCAGGAAGTGCATGTCTTTCTCCACTTCCTCTCTGTGGACAAACAGCTTGATCAACAAACATATTAAACTGATCTAGATCATTTTTTAAAAAATTGATAGGTTTTGGTGCCACAATTAAGCCAGAAATATAGACTGTGTTCTTACCGCTCAATGGTACTTAAGTCAGAGTTCACATCTAATGGCTTGTAGGCGAATGCGAGAACCCTGAGGCCTTCACTGGAGAAGCTGTGCAGTTTGCTGGAGAACTGTATTGGAACTGGAAATGTAAACATACCATTTTGGTACAAATGTCATAAAATACTGCAAAAAAACAAAACATGAGTGAATGTCACTAAAGCTATAGTTATGACTCATGTCAAGTTTGAACCTGTTTGAGTCTGACAGAGGCTAGCCACCATCTCTGGAGATCCTTTGATGAAAGCAAGAGCAGAGCGCCCCCCACGGGCCACTGTCACCACACTCATCCTCTGCAGGGCTGAGGAGAAGGGAAACCTTTGCACAATGGCCATCGCCTCATCTGTGGACTGAGAGCAAAATGAAAGAATAAATGAAGACTTTAGGTCGAGTTCTTGATCTTTCCAAATGGCAGACCCTGGCTACATCTGCTTTCCAACTGTCTTTCGTTAGAAAAAAGGCACAAACGAGGTCTTTTACATTACATGGGAGCAGGGAAGTACATTTACATTATCAGTAGTCAAAACAAAGGAGCAACAATCTGATTTAAGAAATCCTATTGATCAACCTGTATCAGTGATAACAGGGATACTCACTGCTCCATAAGCTTGTTGATCTGGTGGTCTCATTACAGCCAAAACTTTGTGGCCTCCAAACTCTGCATTTAGCACGCTGCCATCTCCATCGGGCTCCTGGAGAGTCTACAAAATAACAAAAAAACTGAACTCTAATTCCCATTAATGTTTTCAGATTATGCACAGAAAATGAAAGAGCCTCCAAGCATCCATTTTCTTCAATTATTAAGTAAACCAATCAAAATTTTTAAATGACATGCATGCCAGCTCAAGCACACAGTAACATACCCAACCAGTGGACTCCACCATCTTAAGCTCCAAAGGGTCTCCGAGGGGCTGGCCCCGCAGCAGTGTAACAGTGTGACAGCAGGCCAAGCCGGACCGCAAGTGCCCCAGAGGCAGAAGTCTGGGCTCAGGGACCAGCTCTGAGAAACCAGCAGGGCCCCCCTCCATCACTCCCCACACATCCAAACCCTCCTCTGTCAATGTTCCTGTCTGGGAAAACACATGTGCAAAGCAACATGTAAAGTAGCTGAGGTTCATCTCGATACAGCGCACTTCTGGTAACACTCTCCCCCTCCTCACCTTGTCAAAGCAGAAAACTGAGACCTTGCCACAGATGTTGATGCGCGGTGGACTGATGCAGAAGATGCCACGTTGCTTCAGCCTGCGCTGGGCGTAGATCGTGCCAGTAGTGATGGCAGCAGGCAGTGCGGGAGGCACCGCAATGGTCACAATATCCAGACTCCTAATCACCAGCTCCGCCCAGGTCACCTGGACACACATTCAACCTCAGGTCAGTTATAGCACTTCAACTATGCAAACAAACCATGTTAAAAAATATAGATGCCACTTACATTTGATCTATAGAGGACCACAAAAATGTAAATAGTCCCAATAAGAGCTGCAGCGAGATGAAGAATATTGGAAAAACTTCATTATTGGGTTAAAAGGCTTCATGTCTTAATGATACCCAGGTTACTGTTAAAGCTCTTACCAATTAAAGCAAGGATGAGCAGGAACTTGACGGCATCTCGGTAAAAGCGGAAGTTGATTGGCTGAGGATATAAAATGGAGCTGACCAGGTCACCTTTGGCTGTGAAAAACCCTGCGGATAGTGCACATAAAAACAGACGGGTTTTCACTTGGGAGCACAAATAGTTTAAGCACCAAAATATATTTAATGTATAATTATTTGCAGCAGCAAAACCCTTTTATTTTATTTATTTTTACACTTGTGCTTGTTAATCACTGCAGGAAGCTCTAATCAGTTTTGCCTCAGTGAAAAATATTCGTCAAATGTGGTCAAACCATCACAGGGTCCCTTCAACTCGCAAAATAAACACTAAAAGAACGAGTCAGATCAGCAGTTTCTCTGCTCACCGGTGCTTGTGACAACAGCAACAGCCCCACCGCCTCCTGGTCTTCCTCCCTTTGCCTGAATGAGCTGCGTACCAGAGAACAGGGTGTGTCTGCGCTCAGTGTCTGAGCTGTACTTCCTGTCACTAGCCTGCAGTGGACTCTTGAGCACTGGGACACTTTCTCCTGGACACAGATGACGAGAACAGATTACTGCACACATTCCTCAAAGCCAGGCTGTAGTAAGAATTAGCAACACAACTTTATGACCAAGCATCAAGATCATTAGTTGATCAAATAATAAATATGTGTCTGAAGTAAGTTATGTACCCTCTTTTTGACAGACTCATATAGTAAACATTCACTGAACAACTAGCACCGACTTGTGAAGTAGTTCGAAAGTGAAGAAAATCTGTTGATCTGTCTGAAAATGTGTTGCTTCAGTCAGACTCATGGTTGTGAAATGTGACTTCACTCTAGCCTTGATAAGATTTTAAAATTAGTCTAGTGGTCACGGCGAGCAAATAACATGATCACCGAAGAGCACGGCCAATCAACTGGATGTTTCCACACAATAACTCTGGATGTGGAGAATCAGGTCAGGCTCAGAGTTATGTTAGTTACACAGGAACATTGTTAGAAACTGTCCTCACATTTATCCTCACTACTGGAAGGACTCAGTTTGGTTTAGGCAAGGGTGCTACCTGGTTGGCACATGCTGGAAGTACGATGCAGGATCTATGAATTCATCAGACTATTACCTGTTCTATAACATCAGCGTGGGCCACAGAGCTATCAGACATTACACAGACTGGCAAATAAAATGTCCAACCATCTGCCTTCACATGCACCTCTGCAGGATGTCTTAGAAAAGTTCAATATGGCTGTGTGAAAATGTCTTTAGGTGCTGTTGAGGTCAATTAATTACCTGTGAGCATGCTCTCGTTGACAAGACACTCCCCAGCCAGAAGGGCAGCATCGCAGGGCAGCAGCAGACCTTCCTGAGGGATGACCAGACAGTCGCCAGGGACCAATTCCACAGAACTCACGCACTCCTCCTCTGAGAAAGCACACAGTCCAGTACAGATGTCAATGTGACGACTTCTGGAGTGACTAGTCAGAAAAAAACCCTACTAGGACATCATCTCGGTTCTTACCAAGCTGCACATTTCACACTTCCTTTGCAAATGTTTGTCCTCATAACCATAGTCCTGAAGCAATGTGCTTAATGTAGTACTTTTCTCTGCTTTTGCATGTGTAACCTCATAGGCAATGTGGAAACAAATGATATTTTCAGTCTCCCTCCCTCTCTCTCTCTCTTTATTCTTCCTATAGCTGCTGGATATTTTTGCTAACTAGTTGAACAAACAAAAAGCTCAGCTGGTTTTTGCCTCAAGGGAAGAGCTTAAAATTTCCCTGTGGAGTTTTTCTGTTTGCATTCATCAAATGCTTATTAGAACACGTTTGTGTAAGAGATAGAATAACAAAGTTACACAACTACAGCTGGTAAAACACATCCTCAAGGTGCACAAAGAGAGGACCATAAAGGGATGACAAGCATGTGTCAGTTAAATAGTTTAACAAACTCCTTGTGTACTACAACTGGTCCAAATGATTGGACTTCCCATTCTGTTTTAATAGGAAGTGCATCTGTGTGCAACTGTTACTGACATTAATAAAAAAAAAAAACCAAAAAACCAAAACAGGTACAATGAGTTTCATTAAGTTTAAATGTTATTTTCTCATCTCATCAGCATATTAAAGTGTTTTTAATTGACAAACATGCTGCTCTCTGTGAGTACCATTGCTTTAACAATCAAAACTTTTTTCCTGTACAAATAGAGTTTAATATGATCTATTTATTATTTATTGAGCACATCGATTGCTCTTCCATCTTCACATGAAGCACATTAGTGAAGTCCTGTCAAAGTCATTCTAAGCATCAGTCAGTTAAAGATTCCACAGATAATTTTGTTTCAGGAAGAAAAAAAAAAAAAAAGTAAATTAATATTTGAAAATATTTGCTTTAAAAAACAAACAAACAAACAAACAAAGAAACCTCACCTCCTGACTGTCTGCGTACGGTGACGGTTGAAACGAGCTGGGCCATGTTGCGAAGAGTGACGCTTTGCTGGTCACAAAAAACATAAAGACCATTATTCACTCGTTTCTGTACTTAAACACAATGGGTCACAATTCCAGTGGAATTCTCATATCAGCCTCACCTTCCGGGTCTCATAAAGCGAGATACTGATGGAGATGACAGAGATTATAAATATACATATGGCATAAAAATAATAGTGATCAACCATCCAGAGGATGATGCTGAACATCTGGAACACATAGAATGGGTTGAGGATCTACCAAAGCAGAAAAGAAAAAAAAAAAGAGTGAAAAATGTTAAATGTTAAAAAATATACAGCTGGATGCTTCATGTGAGCTTTTTTAAATAAATTATTACATCAAATATTTAAGCACAATGAAAAAGAAATTGGTATGACGTAATCATGCATCCCACCTCCTCAAACAGCAGCTTCGAGTAAGGCTTCACAGGTACATCAATAAGGTTGCTTCCATATATGGTTCTCCTTAAAGAATTAGTGCATTTGATTATTCAACATTGTCCTCTGAGATTAAGGAATGTGTTCGTGTCCTGTGTTTCCTACCTAAAGCTCTGCTCCAGGGGACTCAGTCCTTTTTGGAAGCCATGCAGGTCTTTGCAGGTCCAGTCCTCATTGAGGACACTACAACAACAAATAAATAAAAACAACGAGTGCATTAAGTATTAAAAGAGCGAGTTTTGGGGTATGTTCTTTTTTTTTCTTTCTTTTGTTCAAAGAAGTTGAGTCCCACTGCATTCCACTTTTTTCCGTACCTAACACGACAGAACGCGCCTTTCCTGTCCACCCAGACATAACGCAGTCCTTCAAACAGGTAGTACCGCAGCAGTGTTCTCTGTAACACAATAAAGCCGTCAGATCTTGGAGAAGTACCATTCAGGACAAAAGATTCTACCGGAACATCTGCTTTACCTCGTCGTTGTACAGCTGAACTGTGTCTCTGGATTCGGTATCCTCTGACTGTCCAAGAAACTCCAAGCTGGAAGGAAACAACCAAGTTAGATTACTTTTGTTTAACAGTTCTCTTAGATACGTGTACACTGTTGAAAGGCTTAAGGTGTCATATAAATATATAGACAGGTAGCTCACCTTCCCTCCTCCATCTCCTCTGTAAGGACCTCCACCACATGCTGCTGTCCAAAACGGTCCTGAAGGAAAAGGTTACACAAATACACCAGTTAGAACTGGAAACTGGACACTTTTTTTTAAGAAAGACAGGACGTATCTACCAGAAAACTGCCATTCAAGCTGGGTGATCAGAACATCACAATATAAATATTAAACAAATTAAAGTTTTAACTGTTCAGCTCAGTGTAGGCAGGAGTATTTCACAAAAAAGTTCCTGCACTTCAGTGCTTCACCCACGTGCTGTTCAATTATTCTAGCCTAGATTAACTCCTGCAAAGATAATGTGGAACAAAATGATGGGCAGTGATAATAATGCCAACCGTCAGGTTGAGTTTACTGTTTTATTATCTCACTCTGAGAAGCAGAATATTCGCCAAAGCCAGAGGGCAGGACTTGCAGCGGGCAAGGACGCCAAGCCGTGGGCGCCAGTGAAACACAATCAGGAGGAGTCCCAAGGACAGCAGGGCAGCCAGTCGACACAACCACACCCGCCAGCGCACCCACTTATACCCCTGAACATCCTGGTGGGAGAGAGAGTCATACAGGATTTCACATTCAAAATCGGGCTCATTTTCACATCCACACAGCGGTTCATTTCCATAAATCTAGTTAACTTATCATTGCCGGCATTACATGTTAAACAACCGCTGTAGGAAGCCAGTTTGTGTCAGGTTTTGCCTTCGGAAATGATACTAAAAACCACAAGTGAGAGAAGTTATTTATAGCAAGGTCACAGAAACCAACGCAAGTTCTGCACCTACAGGTGACAGGTGCTGGGCACAACATCAAGTCATCAGTTTCTGCACTTTCACTTATGCAGCACATGCTTTTTTCTATATCTAACTAACCCACGGTTACATAATAAACAACAGCAGTCAGAAACACAGAGTAGGTTCTTACCATGTGTGTGTCAGGACTCAGCAGGGGGTCTCGTGGACTGGGTGAGGGGAGTCCGCTCTGCGGCTCCACCACACTACCTACAGTACGCAGGGTGCAGGGTGAGTAGTGCCTCCGTTAAAACATTAACATGAACGGAGCAGCATAACACACATACACACACCTTCAAAGTCAATATTAACAAAACACAGTGCAAAGCTTGTGTCTGGTCCATGCTGCAAACTAGAAGAAGCCTTTCTTTAATTGGTACATCCTGAACAGAAATTCAAATACAAATATATATTTTTTTAAAGTTTTGCCTGTGCAATGTGTTCTAAACTGAACAGGGAGAGCTCTGTAGTCCAGGATAGTGCGGGTAAAACGGTGTCGGTGGTTAACTTGCTTCATCTGTGTCCTTCTAAATAAATAAGATCACAATGTAAAAGACTTTTAGGAGATTCAAGAGTCACCATAAACTCTAATTAAATCAATAAACGCAACTCATTGAGCTCGAAACACTTACGAGGTCTTACGAAAACATTAACTTTGAAGCGCCAGAGAGGTGTAAAGCTCGCTATAAACAAACACCGCAGCGCCGGGACACCGGGATACCGATAACACCAAAAAATAAAACACCGTAAAGCGCAATAAATGAAGTTATTTTCAGGACAGACTTCCGCTTCCAAACAGCTGGCACGATTCAAAACGAAACCACCTTCCTTTATTTTGAAAACACAATTAAGGTTAAACTGATCTTACCGCCAAAGCGCGATTAAAAATAAGCCTTTCCACGAAAGTTACGGCTCACACCACCCTGCAGTGGTGCTTCGGCTCCTTGAAGCGTGCGTGTACTGATCCGGGCTCTTCATACTGACGAGTTTAACCGGCTTCTGAAACAAACCAACACGTCACACGAAACGTCATCCGCATAAAACATTTTTTTTTAAATAAATCAAACGGTCATTTTTATTTATTTAAAAAAAAATGTTTTAATCATGTCTGAGACTGCGCGTGCGGACAAACGGACAGGACAGTAACATTAAAAGAAAAATGTACTGGGGTATATTATCTTGTTATTATAAATCTAGCTAACAGCTTAGCAGTCAGACTACAGCCCGCCCACCGCCCTGGTGAGGTAACCATGGGAACGGCCGAGTGATTAAGCCGCACCTGGGCACAGAAAAGGGCTCCGGACAATATAAGGGGCATTCAATACCTCACAGCTGTTTTATAGCACAGACATTAGACTCTGCTGTTTTCCCTCATTTGAAAACTTAAAGAACGAGTTAATCTGGTTTATACCCCCCACCTCACCCACCCACACACACAACACCGCAGCAGTTAGAGACAACAGCACAATTAGGTTTCTGTGCTTGTTTGCGCCAACAGCTATCTTAAAATGCATTGGATGTTGCTGCAACACTTTGGACAGTGCCAGTTGAGAAACAGTAATTGCTCTCTGCCTTTCTTATCGTGTGTTTTGCTAAGATAAAAGACAAAGTGAAGATAAAAATGCAGTGGGCTAATCTGCGCCTTTCCCAGATCAACTGCCCCCATCTAGTTCATGCCCCAGTATACCTTAACTACATTTAACTACATTCCCACAGATAATAACAAAAGAGAGAAACTACAGAGGTAAAAATGTAACTTTTAGGGGAGTGGGGGTGCGCCTTTTACAGCCAAATTTTAACTGGTTTATATTAAACTAATTTCTATTAAAGTTACAGTTAAACTGAAGACTCCTGACTACCAGGGTTTGCTTCTAAGTAAGTCTTACATTTGCCTACCTCATTTCACTTCCAAGACCAAGTGTGATCTTGTGTGATGTACACACGTATCAAGTTATCATTAAGATAATGCATAATTGTATTGGGTGACACCATAACTGCTGCATGTTCATAAGAAGAATATGAGGTACTGTCACTTTGTCTACATATAAACACACACACACACGTACACGCGCACGCACGCTACCCTGAGCACAAGAAGCAACCGAGTCATCTGTTCTGTCATGCCTGTAGTACAGTCATGTGGAGGATTATCCAAGTTGGGTAATTTGACCAAATCACATGCTCACTTTGGTCAAACTAGGCCATACTCAACCAAAAGAAGCCTATAAAGTATCAGATATTCATTCACCACAGTGGGCTTTGATTTTAAAGTCATTCACCACGGTTTTCTGTGTACTCAACTATTTGAAACGGCTCATTTAAGGACATGTTGCTACTCACCAGCTTTTACCAATTTTCTGTGTTAAAAGCAGCGCTCGATTTCATCTGGGTAAGGGTCACCAACTCATTCAAATACGTCACCCATGTAAGGTGTCATCTCTTTATAAGATGTAGAGCACATTGTGCACAAATTGAAGAAAGCCCAAACTTTCAGTTTCACCTTAAAACAGAACTTACACACAGTAAAATTTCTGCAGTGTCTGAAAAAGGAAATGCCCCGTGTGCGAAAAAGACAGACACAAGACAGTCATCTGAGCTGAGGATGCAAAAACAAATCCTTGTAATTAAATAACACAAGACCACTTTTCTGCCGAGACCAAGAGCCCGTACACCCGAAGGATAAGGAGACAATCCTGATATGGCCTTTGAATTTCTCTGTTACATCTTAGCAACTTAAAAACAGTAATAGCAAGAACAGGAGTGACATTTACTGACTCAGAGGCCAAACAATACTTTATGAAACTGCAAAAGGGCACAAAACTTACTGACACACAGCACAAGTGCTAGTATTTGTAGTTGCAACAGATACAACAGCAATACCCTAAGTAACAGTAAATTGAGGAAACAGTAGTTTCTTTAGTGCTTTTATTAGTAGCAAAAGTAGGGCAACAGTGAGGTCTGTAGATTGTACAGGCTTAATTCAACTCCAGTGTACAATTACAAGAACTCGACTGAAAATCAGTGGCGACAGGTCTTACAGAGTGAGTTTTGTCAGTAAGCATGGGGGAGATTAGGAGAGAGGTAAACAGTCTACAGGCATCGTTAAAACATGGTGGGGCCTCTGTCATGGTTGGGTCTGCATTTCATCCACTGGTGTTGGAATCTTGTCAAAATTGATGGAATTGTGAATGGAGAAAGTACCGTCAGACTTTGAGCCGCCATATAATGCCATACAATGGAAAATGTCTGATTGACAATGCGTTTATGGCAAGGACCAATGCTGTAAAAGCACACATGAATAGAAAAACACACAGCGGAACACTATCGCCCATGGACTGTCCCCAGAGCCCGGACATCAACATTATCCAAGCAGGGTGAGATCATCTCGACAGAGAACAGAACAAAAAGCAGCAATCATCCAAAAAAAAGCTTTGAATGTCTTTCAGGAAGCTTGGAGAACTATTCCTGAAGACTACTTAGAGGCAATTTATGAAAAATGCCTAACAGAGTTCAGACTGTGCTGAAGATAAAAGGTGACTTCCTAACTTGTTAGAGCAGTAAAAACTAGGTTGCTACCTTATAAACTGTATTTTCATTAACGTTTGCACCTTTTCCCCATTTTGCGACAAAAATATAAAGAAATGAAGGGTGACTCTGCACATCTGACTAGAAATTCCAGTAATTCTGAATGCTTATCTTTATTAGCAACCCTGTGGGTTTAAAAAACAACAACAACAACAACAACACTATACTAACGTAGTGCACAGTCGACCGAAGGGAAATAAGAGGAACTGGGACATTTATTTGGCAAGCTGATAGAAGATACCTGTTAGTTTTTGTCATCAGCAGCCAACATTTATCAGTATTTAGTCGGCGAGATAACAGAGATGTGGCTAACAGTTAGCAAGCACAGTGTGTATGTTTGCAGGAAACGTTTCCTTTAAAGCGTCCACACTTACCGCGCCTGTTCATCCCGTCGTCAGCTACCGCATACCTCTCATACCGTCATAATGTTAATAACAAATAGTTTCCTCCTCCCGGGTATAAAAGCTTCTTTCAAACCAAACAGTGACCCAAACTACAATGACACATGTCTACGGATAGCCTCCTCGTCCAAAATTATGACAACTGCCGAAAGAGCGTGGTGCATGAAGCGGTGATGTTTACTGCTGGTTTGTTAAGGACCACATCTGCTCATTGTGGCTCATGTTTTCCCAAATAAACCAACATATGTCAATATGTCATAATTACATGTCCCTAGGGGGAAAAAAAAATTTGCATCCAACAAATTAGCTTTGGCCTTACACTAAATAAATGTCAATTTTTGTTATTAAATGGTCAAAAATAACAAATAAAATGCTGCGACCTAATCATTGGAAAACCCCTTCCTTAAATATAAATACCAAACAATTGTATTCAGCCATCACTAAAAGTAGATCCAAATATCGATACCAACGCTCTTATTAGTATAGGTAGTAGGCTCAAAACTATGTTTCTATCCAAGTTCACCATGCAGCCCGCTGAATTGTGTTAAATAAATTATTTACTCGGCAATGAAATCATATACCTGAAACACGGGCTATTAAAAATGTCTGAATCTTTTTGCGTTGACTGTCACGTCTATTTTATTTGTGGCCTACAGCACATTTAAACAAGAGAAGCTGACCTAAAGTTGTTTACAGGCAGGCACATTTACATTTTTACAATTTTTTTTTTCAAAATACATAAAACACTGAAAGGTGCAAATTGCTGTATTAACTAATTATTGTGGGAGGTAAAAATCACAGTGATTTAGTGGTCATTAAAATGTGTTCAGATTCTGCAAACTCATAAATCATGACACACTGCTCTCTCCTACATAAGCTGCCTTTAAAGATTAAACGTATCGGTACTGGTATCGACAATATTGGTCCTGTATTTTGTTAGTGTTGGATCAATACCATATGTGCAGTAATGCACAGCACAAGCACAAAGGCCTGTTTGGAGACAGTTTGTAAATTCAATTCAATTTTATTTATATAGCGCCAAATCACAACAACAGTTGCATCAAGGCGCTTTACATTGTAAGGTAGACCCTACAATAATACATAGAGTGAAAAACCCAACAATCATATGACCCCCTATGAGCAAGCACTTTGGCAACAGTGGGAAGGAAAAACTCCCTTTTAACAGGAAGAAACCTCCGGCAGAACCAGGCTCAGGGAGGGGCGGCCATCTGCTGCGACCGGTTGGGGTGAAAGAAGGAAGACAGGATAGAGACATGCTGTGGAAGAGAGCCAGAGATTAATAACAAGTACGGTTGAATGCAGGGAGATCTATTAACACGTGGTGAATGAGAAAGGTGACTGAAAAGGAAAAACTCAATGCATCAAGGGGGTCCCCCCGCAGTCTGAACCTATCGCAGCATAACTAAGGGAGGATTCAGGGTCACCTGATCCAGCCCTAACTATATGCTTTAGCAAAAAGGAAAGTTTTAAGCCTAATCTTAAAAGTAG
>VURO01007204.1:2560-15121 GCA_015108175.1 Pelvicachromis taeniatus
CAGCTGGTGATGAAGGGCAGGGATGACCTGCGTCAGCTGGCCAGCCGCCTGGCGTCCGTGTTCCCGTCTCTACTGTCCGAGGAGACCGTGAGGAAGAGGAGGGTGCGCTTCCTGACCAGCTCAAAGCATCGCTGCGTGAGCAGCGTGGAGGCGTTTCAGGAGGGGCTGCAGCGCCGCTGGGGGCGCCACGGTGAGTCGGCCAGCCCAGAGGCCTTTTGGGTAACGTGCGTCCTGGAGCCTGACCTCCGACCTCTGTGTGTGCAGATGCCGAGCCGGAGTACAGCCACGAGGTGGACGACGATCTGATGCGCTTCTTTGAGCGTTGCCGTGGTTACGTGGAGGGCGTGGAGAACAACCGCACTGCGCTGCTGGAGGTGGAGAAGTTCAAACACGGCGAGGAGATGGAGGGAGTGAGGAGGAGGATGGCCGACAGGCTGGGCCTTCCTCACCACCGACTCACGCCGGGTCTCTTACACACACTCACACTAACCACATCTCCCATGATGCAGTTCAGCTTTTTAAAATTGCCGCTCTGTGGACGGTGTTCTGGGTGTGATGACGATTGTCCCTCTGTGCTTCCTGTAGATCTGGTGGAGGCGGCGTTCTTCGTGTGCTCGTATGAGCTCTCCATCAAAGCCGTGCACTCGCCGTGGTGCTTCCTGTTCGACGAGAGCGACGCGAAGGTAACCTTCCTCATTATTCCGGCGCTGATCCGGGATCAGTAAGTCAGCTGAGAGGACCTGATCTGCACTGATCTGCATGCACTGATTACTGTCGATGGCGCTCAGATCAGGACGTCGATGGTAAAGCGATCAAAGCGACCGATCGTGGAAACGTGTCTGTGGGTGTTTTTACTGTGCTCTGATTGGCCTGTGGGTTTCCTCTTCCTGCTCGCCGTCTGCAGGTGTTGGAGTACAAGTCGGACCTTAAGCAATACTGGAAGCGCTCGCACGGCCACGACATCAATGGCCTGTCCAGCTGCCCGCTCTTCCATCACGTCTTCAGGACGCTCGACAGAGCCGGTCGTCCTCGCAGGTGGGTGGGGCCGCCGCCACCTTTGTTTGTCTACAAAGAATGTCGCCGTGTTTTGTTTGTCTGAAGGTGGTTCTCAACCAGCGCCGCTCTTTTAGGCAACGCTTCCTAATAACCACCCACATCCGCTTCAAGATGGCTGCCGAGCGGTGGGGCTCGTTACTGAGCTCCAGTCGCCTTCATCAATCGTTTGGTTTGATCGATCGCTGATTGAACCGATCGTGTGTCTGTCAGGTCCACCGAGGCGTCCCCGGAGCCCGCCTCCATCCTGGTGGGTCACGCCGAGACGCTCCTCCCCCTCCTCTCTCTGCTGGGACTCTACAAGGACCAGACTCCACCCACTGCCAGCAACTACCACTCACAGCATGGTAAGAAGTGCCGCCGCCCACACAGCATCCAATCAGAGAGCAGGGCAGGACTTTTTTTATTGACCCCTCTTCCAAAAAATAAACATCATCATCATCATCCTCCTGCGTCCTTCAAGTCATCCAAACACAAAATAAAGGAAGTGCACTCGTATTTCCGGCCTGTTGCTCTGAGCGCGCTCGGTAAGTATCGCTCCGTGACCAGGAAACAGGAAACAGGAAGTGTAGCCGCGTGTTCAGACAAATGTTAGCGCAATGATGACAACCATGCATGAAATGAAGTGAGGTGGTGTTTTTCTCGTGTAGGTCGCGTGCTGCTGACCATGTCAGCGATGCACTCACGTCACGTTAGAAGTCTCGCTCTAACAGGAAGTGTCCCTCGTGGTGTCTCGCAGGTCGCCGTTTCCGGACCAGTCGGATCGTCCCGTACGCCGCCAACCTGCTCTTTGTGCTGTACGATTGCCAGCGAGGCCCGCGGCTGCAGCTGCTTGTCAACGAGTCACCGGTTCGATTCCCCGGGCTGGAGGCGGAGGAAGCGCCGCTGTACCGTGACGTCCGGGCCACGTACCGCCACCTGCTGGACGGCTGCGACTTCCACAGAGAGTGCGAGGGGCGGGCGGTGGGCCGAGCGCCCAACACGGAGCTCTGAGAGGCTCTGAGGATGGAAAGCCTATGACACACCTGCTGACCTGTGGGCATGGAGCCCCGCCCCCTGACATTGAGCGTCCGATCATGCACTAGAATTTTTCCAGGTTAAGAAAGACATCATGTGACTCATTAAGATTTCTTCACCTGCGCTCTGATTGGCCAGCTTCTTCCTTTCAGTCGCTCAGAGACAGTCGGACACAGACTGTAGATAAAAGATGGACATGGCTCCTTCAGCCTGCAGTTCTTGCAATGACCAGGAGGGGGCGGCTCCTCGGTGTGTACAGAAGCGTAAACGAGCCCGTTTCCTGAGGTTTTGGGTCCGAATGAATCACATTGCCATGGAAACGTCCATCTTTTATACCCAGTCTGTGGTCGTTCCTGCCGGTTACTGATCAGGACGAGCGTTCGGTTTAAGATGTCTGATCGAGTAAAACAAAACAGGAAGTGAAGACTTAGCGCTCCTCTTTGTGCTTTGATGTTCTCGGGTCAGCAGGAAGGTTAAACTGCAGGTAAGGTGACGGAGGAGGCCCCTCCCTCCACCTTTAGTTGGAAGAGCTTTAGATTTAATTTATTCAGATTTTTGTGGAGTTTAATTTTCTGCTTTGGTTTTCTTTCTACCTGGATTTTCACAATAAAAGTCTTTAGAAAATTGTGAGTCCAGGTCAGGGTGTGAATCGGATTTTTCGATGCGTTCAGGGTGAAAAATGTTTCAACTTTGTGCCAAAATCAGAACTTTTTGGGTTGTTTGTATTTATTTTCTGACTCTTCATCCAAAGGTTTTTCATTTAAAGCTTTAATAAAAAAATTTCACTATCAAAACAGAACAAAGTGTCTCGTTTTACGTCAAACTGCTTTAAACATTGAAGTTTTAGTTCGAGCTGCTAAAAGTTTCAAACTGTAGAAAGTTTTACTCAAATTCTTTATTTCCCTCTTAAAATTGATTTTGTGTAATTTTATTGAATTATTAAAAACGAGAACTTTTAAGTGTGACGTGAGAATCGTGACGTCGGCGTCTCAATGACGCCACGCGCTTGTTTTTACTGCAAACTTGAGCGTTCTTTCCTCGTACGCTCGATAAAGTTGGGTCGTTTTGGCTTCCAGAATTATAAACTTTGTCTCTTTTTTTTTTTTTAAATTAAGAAAGCGATAAATTCCAACACTCACCCAGCGTAACTAAAGTTTGACAAATTTATTTTTCATAAAACGGTAAAAAGACTTCATAACATTTTGACTGAAAACAAAAAAACATTTTGTAAAAGTTTAAAATGACTTTTCTGTATTAAACCATAAATATAAACAAAGTCACATGCTGTCGTTTTGGCCACTTTATTACGTCATAACTTAACAAGCAACAATACAGTAAGTAAAAAATCCTGCCTTTGAAACCATAATTCAGTGTTGGGAGGAAGTTGATCCGTTTTTATTGTGAAAATCCGACGTCTTCCTGCGTCCGTCACGACTGCGAGCAGCTTTCTAAACAAACCAGCTCAGCTGAAAAACTCCAAAATAAAGTACACTTGAGGGAGAGCAGCGTTCCCGACCCGGCGTTTACCGTAAAGCGTCCGGTCGTGTTTCAGTAACGACGTCAAACCAGCTCGAATTACGCTCCTCGTGTTTCCGCGGCTGAAGCTCGCCATTTGTGCTTCACGCCTGTAAACTTTATTGATCATCTGATTGATGATTAGTGGGTTTCTTTTACTCTGTTTGAGAGGATTTTCACAATAAAAGCTCCTTTAGAGGCCCTCTGAGTGACCGCTGTTGCGTTTAAACGTCTCGCTGCGGCGGCTCATTTGAACCCAACCCGCCATCTTTCCATACAATTTCAGCAGCAGCCAAACAAACGGCGAGGAGACGCAGAACGCCGTCATCTGCCCGAAAAACTTAACATGCCTCGCTGCCGTCTCGTCCCTCCGTATTCAGACGCTATTCCCGTCGTTTGGCATCAGGCGTTTCGCCACGACTGCTGCCGTGGCGTGGCGTGATGTCAGCAGCTTCAGGCGCCGCAGGACAAGAGCATTTTGTGCAGGGGGAAACGTGGAGCCGGCGGCGGGGACGCGTGACAGCGAGCTCTGACAAACAACTTATTTTGGATTTCCTGATTCTTAAAAAAAAAAAAAGAAGAAGCCTGCAGGCGTCAGCCAATCAGTTGACTGAAGGACAAACAGGAAGCAGTGGCATGTGTAGAGTCGTAGGTCAGCGTTAGGGGGCGGCGGCTGCAGGCGGAGCTGAGGTCATCGTGCTATTCGGGCGCGTTCAGTCCAGAGCGGCGTGCAGCAGGGCGCCGGCTCCGCCCGCGGCCTTGGACTTCCTCATCTTGACGATGGCGCGGCGCAGGTCGTCCTGATGGATGGGGCGGATGATGTCGTCTTTAAGGCTGCGAGAGAGAGAAACCCGACAGTTGAACCAACAGAAACACGCCTACTTCCTGTTCCGTGACACCACCGTCACTGGTTCCAAATCAGTTATTGATCACCTCAACAGGAAACACCCGGACGCCCACCTGTCGTTCTCAGCGTGGACGAAGTCGCGGACACACAGCAGCGCCGCATCACGACACATCTCTCGGAGGTCACTTCCTGAGAAGCCCTCAGTTTCCTTGGCGACGTCGTTGAGGCTAATCGACGAGTCTACCTGTGAAGAAAACAGATCGATGGCTGCGAGCCCGAGTCTGTCGACCTGCCCTCCTTCCCTTCCCCTTGGCTTCTTTTCCTTCCATGTTTCCTTTCCTTATTCCCTCCTTGCAACCTACCTTCCATCCATCTTTCCATTTCCTCCTCTCCTTTGTTCCTACCTTCCTTATTCCATCATTTCCTTGCTTCCTTTCCCTTAGCCAAACTTGTTTTGTGTTTTTGTTCTTTTCCTTCCTCTCTGACTTTTCTCTCATTTCCTGTGCCGACATGCATTAAAAGAGTAAAAGAAGATTGAGTGTGGTAAAGCGCCGCAGCGTGATGAGACGGTCACGTGACCCGTGTGCTCACCCTCTCGTTCTCCAGGATCAGCCTGAGGATCTGCTCGCGCTGCCTCACGCTCTGCGGGGACAAACACACCGTCAGCACGCGCCCTGCTTCTAAGACTTCCGAGGCTTTTATTTTGAAAGTCACATACAGGCTGGTTGATGTGGAACCTGGTGGGCATCCTCCTCAGGATGGCAGAGTCCAGGTCCTGGGGACGATTGGTGGCGCCCATAATGATCACCTGACACAGACACGCACAGTGGCCCCGCCCACCTCAGGTCATTGTGACACAAACATGTGGAAACATCTTTACTAAACAGGAAACCCCCGAGGTCACGTGACACACAGGTGTGCGTACCTGGCAGTGGTAGTCCGTGTCCAGTCCGTCCCACAGACTCATGAACTGAGCCTTCATCATGGCGGTGGCTTCGTGATCCGAGCTGGAGCGGCTCCTCAGGAACGAGTCTGCAAACACGCGGGCGGCGAGGTTTTACTGCCGTTTCTACTTTTTCTATTCTCCAGCTCAGCTTTTAGTCTTTTCACGTGTGTGTGTGTGTGTGTGTGTGTGTGTGTGTGTGTGTGTGTGTGTGTGTGTGTGTGCGTGTGTGTCACCTATCTCGTCGATGAAGATGATCGCTGGCTGCAGTTTGACAGCCAATGAGAACACAGCGGCAGCGAGTTTCTGGGACTCTCCGTACCATTTGTCCGTCAGCGTGCTCGGCTGCAGGTTGATGAAACGAAACCCCGCCTCTTTTGCCGTTGCCTTGGCAATCAGTGTTTTACCACAGCCGGGAGGCCCGTACAGCAGCACGCCTGTTACCAAGACAGTGTTCAGGTTTTACCTTCACTTTCCTTCTTTCCTTTCCTTCCTCGCTCCCTCTGCGTGACAGCGCTGTAAAACAGGACGCAGGTGAATGACCTCTGACCTTTGGGGGGCTGCAGCAGCCTGGATCCCAGAAACAGGTGTCTCTTCTGAACAGGTAGGATGACCGTCTCCTTTAACTCGGTGATGACCTCATCCAGACCTGCGATGTCCCTCCAGGTGATCTGCACGCAGGAAGGAAGTCTGTGTGACGTGCAGGTAAACAAACCACACACGCTTCCCGTGGCGCCACAGCTTCGGCTTAACGACACGAGGCGTGGCAAGGCGTTACCTGCATGCTCAGCGGGTCCACCAGGTGAGCGGCGATGCTCATCTCGTACTCCGACAGCTTCACGTTTCTAACGCCAATCTGACGCATCAGCTTCTCGGCCTGAAGACACCAAACCAGGAACCAATCAGAGACCGAGCCACCTGTGACGATCAAACCTGCAGCTGCTCGCTCGCTCTCACCTGTTTCTGAGCCTCCACCTTCTGCTTCCTGGTGGGGTCGATGGCGTCCACCATCCACTTGATGGTGAAGTACGTGACGGCGCCGAATATGGTGAGGCGGAAAAGGAGGCCGATGACCTCGTTCCTGCCCAGAGGACGGGCGATGTTCTCGGCCGGGACCTCCCTCAGCACCATCGTCACGCTCAGCAGTTCCTGCCACGCAAACCAAGAAGTCGTCAGCAGGTGCGACACCTGACGTCCAGGTGATACAAACTATCTGTTTGGCACGTTTTTAAAGGGAGTGTGGTGTAAAGAGCTGCTGACCTTCAGTCACGAAAGAAACAAAGTTACAGAAATGAAAACAGATGTCTTGGTTTCTGACAGCAACAATGGTTTAGCGGTTTGTCGGGTTTTCCGGAGAGGTTACAGAGCAAGCAGCTGCAGACGCCGCTCAGTTTAAAGATGGCGGTGCACATGTTGTGTTGTATTTTTACTTATGTTGCTGGACTGTTCGTCCAGGATCAATGTCCCTGTCCCAGCCTTCCTATGGTTCCTAATCACACGGCTGCAAACGGACACACAACTGCGCATGACAATAATGTTTGTGTAGTGGACACTATTGTCCCATAAACTATATCTAATCTGAGTTCATCCTGCTCTCAGCGCGAGGCTGAACGCGTCATACATATGTTACAATAAGTCTCCACCTGAGCTCAGAGTGAGAGCTGCTCCTCTGGAAAACAAACACCTGACGTTAGAGCCGGTCCCGAACTTCTAATGCAGCTTTTAAACCCGGACTCAGTCTGGACCCCGCGGTGCTCACAAGGTAAGCCCGAAAGGATTAGCTTTAGCATTAGCTTGACCTTCGGGGCTGCCGGGCCTCACGGAGCGGTTCCGGGCGGATAAAAACACACGAATCTCCGTCGAAGAGCGCCGGCAGCTCCGGTACCTGTGGCATAAAAGCCGGGTGGAACCGGCTCACCTGTCAAGTAGAATCACGTTCACCTCTCCAGATCTTCCTTCGTTTCTTCTTGGCGGCTCGGCAATGACAGCCGGATGTGGATCGTCGTCTTCTTCTACGTTTTATTTAACTTGAGACTCTGCTGCGCCCCCTGCAGGCCTACTAGGAACACGCCATCACCAATAATTACGTTTTAAGATTTTTAAGATAAGAACTTTATTTATATGTATTTATTTATATATCATAACTTTTATTAATTAAAATGCGAAAATAAAAACAAAATTAAAAAAATTAATGAATCCACAAACAACACGCATATGCTAGCGTTTACAGAAAACGCCTCCGTGTGTCCACCAGGGGCCGCTGTGGCTCCGCTGAAGCCCTGCCGCCTCCCTGAGGCGCTCCTGTGGGACAACGTTCAGCAACTTCTCAAGTTCAGCAGCATACTCACGTCGTTCCAGCTCCTTATAAACTGCCGAAACGGACCGAAGCTCCACTGGAACCGGACTCCATCCGCCGCCGCGACCGCAGGGTGCATTATGTAACTTCCGCTGGTTGCCAGGTGCTGACCCGTTCCCGCTCATTATGTATTCCGAGTTTTTCTGAATGGGAGCATAACGGCGTCACAACATGGCAACCACCCAGTGCAGCGCAGCTAGCCCCTAACAAGTTAGCATCGTCACGTCAGGAAAAGTCACGCAACGAAATGAAGTGAGCAGCTTTACAAAATAAAAGCACGATTCGCGTACAGTGGGTGATGTAACCCGCCTACGTCATTTAATGACGTGTTTTAAAATACATTTTAGTTGGTACACACAGTAAATATGAATTAAATACGTATCAAAACACTGATCAAATTAAATTAAGGATATCATTTCAAAACTGTATTTATTAATAACATACAACAAACTGGAACAGTTGTTGATAAATTCTGTATAATAGCAACAATATTAATGAAGTTAAATATTTGAGTATTAAAACATACTCCTAAAATGGAATTTATATTCTTTATTTGTCACGTGCATAGTTACAGAATTACAACACGCAGTGAAACGTGACCTCACACGCTCCTCGACTGTGCAAGGAGAGAGAAGATTATATACAATCAATCAATATATACAAAGGAGACATTATGTGCAGCATGTGGGTGAGTTATATACTTTATATAAATGAAATAATCTGGAAATTTACAGGTCGAAATCTGAGAATGGACATTGTGTGAGTGGGGTGTTAAAGTGTCCTGTGCTGTGGTGAAGCCAGAAGGACCGGGCATTATATGGGAATGGTAGCAATGAGTCCAGTCTCAGTCTCATGTGGGGGGGGGGGACACATGGATGGCCTGAGGATAGAAGCTCCTCGGGATGCTGCTAAACCTTCTGTCTGATTGCAGAAGTTGGAACAGTTTGTTGCTGGGATAGGACGGTCCTTCAATACCTGAGCTGCTCTGGACCAACATCTCCTGGTGTAGATGTCCTGTAGGGAGGGGGGAGCAGCCCTGCAGCAGCGTTCTGCTGTATGGATCACTCTCTGAAGAGCTTTTTGGTCCTGAACACAGCTGTTCCCACACCAGGATGTGATGTTCTCTGTGAGGATGCTCTCCACAGCGCCTGCATAGAAAGTCCTGAGGGTCACTGGAGAGACACTTCCTCAGTTGTCGGAGATGGTACAGGTGCTGCCTCGCCCTTTTGGACTGGACCTGAATGTGAGCCGATCATGTCAGGTCTGCCCACATTCAGGTCTGAGGAGATGTGGACACCGAGATACTTGAAGGACTGCACCCTCTCCACTGGAGCTCCATTGATGGTAATGGGCTTGTAGTCTGTGTGTTTACTCCTTCTGAAGTCCACCACCAGCTCCTTGGTCTTGCAGACGATCAGCTGGAGGTGGTTGTCCTGGCACCATGATGCCTGATTCCTCACTTCATTCATGTAGGCCGCCTCATTGTTGGAGATGGCGCCCAACACCACTGTGTCATCAGCAAACTTCACAGTGGTGTTGGAGCCATGGGTGGCCACGCAGTGTGAACAGTCTACCGGGCACTATTGTGTTAAACGCTGAGCTGTAATCAACAAACAGCAGTCTCACACAGTTACCCGGGGTAACCCGGGGTTTCCTGTCTACGTGGCTGAGAGTGGTGTGCAGCACGTGGGCGATGGCGTCCTCAGTGGATCTGTGGTGTTTGGGATGGAGGAAGAGATGATGTTCGTCTTCTCTCGAACACTTTCATTACCACTTTTATATTATTTATATTGTTATTATAATTTATATTATTATCATGATTATTGTCACTATATGTAAATTTGCGGGCATTTCTCTGAGGACAGATGATGATGTAAATCTGCTGTTCTGTTGCTGTTTTGGTGAAATATTAAATATTTAAATAAGATTAAAAATGTTTTAACTACTAACCCACCTCTGGGCTCGATTAATTAAAAACAACAACACTTAAATAAGTTGGATGTCTTGAGTCTTGTCTGATTCATTTTAGGAAACCCTTAAAAAAAAGAAAAAGTCCTTTAGGGTACGTCATTTATTTTGAAGGCGGGCGGATGTGCGCCTGTCCTGCTGCAGACTTGACGCATGCGTAACTGTCGTCTAGTCTGTCTGCTCAAAGGCACCGAGGCGGAGAGGGTTTCTCTCCACTCACCTGCGTCCAGGCACGGCGGCTCTCCTGCGCTCCTAGGCCGGGAATAGTCCCGCTGGATACGTCCGGAGGACCGGCTCCGCACCGGCCGTCCTCCCGCAGATGGTCTTTGTCTGCAGGCGGGGGACCTGGAAACCCGGGCCCGCCGCGGGAGCGGGGAGGAGGCCTCGGAGCTCCCCTGTTCTGACCCAGAAAACAGCAGCGACATCCCGGCTGCATCTCTACTAGCAGGCCGGCTAGCATCCATCCACAGCGGGGCTCGGGGAGGCAGTGAGCAGGCCGGATAACGGGACCGCTCAGTGCTGCTTCGGGTCGAGGTTTCTACTGGATTTTATTTTGGCTTTATTTTTCTGCGGGTTCTTCTTTAAATCTGGAAATCGCGGGACTGGAGGCCGGCTAGCTGCGAGCTAGCTGTCCAGGATTACCAGGGTAACCAGACAGCAGAGGCTCCACAGGAAAACACACCGTCTCCCGGTGCTCGTTGACAGACCTCACCGGAGGCCGGGGCGCAGCGATGGCTGCCTTAATCAGAATCCGGGGGATCGTGAGCAGGAACAAAAGGCGGTACCGGGAGGACGGCTTCGACCTGGACCTGACCTGTATCCTTTTTACCTGTGTGTGTGTGTGTGTGTGTGTGTGTGTGAGAGAGAGAGCGAGAGCGCCGTGCACACGCCTGTTCAGAAAAGCCGTGATTTAAGGAGGCGGCTCGGCGCGGGCCATGTTGCTGAAGCCCAGCTGGATTCTGTTAGAAAAGTCGCACATTTAGAGGCGGGCTCGTGCCTGCGTGCACGTGTCACACGTGCACGTGTCTGCGTGCACGTGTCTGCGTGCAGTTCTCGGTTGTACTTCATGGTCCAGATGTTCCGCTGGGTTTCACCCTCTGCAGCAGCCGGAGCGCCGCCGTCTTCATGCTGCCTACACACACACACACACACACACACACACACACACACACACACACACACACACACACGTCTGCTAATCGGTCCTAATTTAGCAGATTTTCCAGTGGAGTTTGGCGTGAGGTCTGTTGGAGCGTCTCCGGCTGCACCGATGCGTCCCCGGCTGCACCGATGCGTCTGCTGTAGCTGCAGGTCAGGATATTGATTATCAGTCAGCCTGGGTGATATTGGTAGAAGCTGCTGAGTTAATCAGATCTATCGATCAGTACTGATGGTCATATTTAGCAGCTCGGTGATGCTGTTGTGTTCGCGTGGCTCCTGTGTTAATAAAGTTTGATTCAGCAGACTTCCTGCAGGGCTGAAGGCATCAATCCACATGAGGGAGGAGCAGCTGATTGATTACGATTGATTGATCAGAAAGTAAACAGCCAGTGATTTGAAGGGACTGAGGATGATCAGCAGCAGCGTGAAAGTCCCGATCACTTTGATTATTGATCAGTCAGATGGGAGTAGGGGTCCTTTACAGAAGCCTGACATTAGATTTGATTCATTCATATATGTTCATCTTCAGCTTTCTGACAGCTGATTCCCCTTTTGGCAAACTTCCTGTCAGCTGACTCTGATACCTGACCTGTTGCCACCTTCTCAGGTAAACTGATCGATTAGGGAAACTCGACTCGGACCAATCGGCTGCCACTTTGTTACCCTGATGGTGGTGGCTTATTCTTTTAAAGAGGAACTGTTGTGGTTTCTGTCTTATGCTCCGCCCACCTGCTGTTTCGGGTGATGGATTATTTTGCAGATCTGCTCGGGTAGAGTCCAGGAGAGAGAGCGTGTAACTTGAACAATCATGTGACGACGTGAAGCTCTGTGATTGGATGTTTGAGTGGTAGTTGTTGGGGTCCAGGTGTGTTCAGACGTTTGGTCCTGAGCGGCGGTCCATCAGACATTTATCCAAACATCATCGCAATGGGTTTCCCCGCCGAGAGGCTGGAGGGCGTTTACAGGAACAACATCGACGACGTGGTTCGGTAAGATGACCTTTGACCTTCTCTGGCTCATGTTTTTAGTGCTCAGCAGCGCCTCCTGTAAACATCGCTATGAAATCTGATCCTGTACCAAAAGATCCCTGTGTTTAAGGTTATCGGGTCACTTCCTGTTAACGGGTTAATGATCGCTGCTGTTGGCGATCCAGACACACAAACCAAAACCATCAAAGGTTTGAAAGCTGGAGATGTTTTCGGACGCACGCTCAGAACCAACACATGGATTTATTTACCGCTCCACTGAAACGGATCTGCCGCCATTAAAATCAGTCATTTATTTGTTCTTCAAACGAAATCCCCAGTGTTTCCAGAGCAGTAGCTCCTCAGTAGGCTTCCTGAATTTGGCCAATCAGAAGGAAGTTTGGTTTAAGGTAGGCCACAAAAATCTGAAATGTGCAGGTGAGCGAGGTTCAATCAGCTGAGCAATGACAGAAGATTATTGTATTGATTAACGACACGCTCGAAGCGACGTTAACGGCGTGTTCGTGCGGCACCAGCGGGGGGCGCTGCAGAGACCTTTGTTCAGGATTTATGGGTGAAAGACTTTGGCCTCAGCCGCAACATTGTAATAGGACTGTAATGATGCTGTAATAATACACCACACGTCGTCATGGAGCTGCTGTGTTTCATTTGGATGCACTGATTTTCTAACAGTTACCCCCCCCCCCCCCCCCCCCCACCCCCACCCCCCCCTCCT
>VURO01007204.1:16517-30359 GCA_015108175.1 Pelvicachromis taeniatus
CCCCACAGGTGTGAGTGCGAGTGGTCGCTGTCTCTGTGTTAGCCCTGCCGCAGCCGGACTGGGGTGACCCCTGGGTGTTCCCGGGGTGACCCCTGGGTGTTCCCGGGGTGACCCCTGGGTGTTCCCGGGGTGACCCCTGCGACTCTACAAGGATGAGAGAATGGATGAATTGTAACTCGTACCTGTAGAGGCAGCTGATGATGATGATGATGAAATGCGATCATCCGAGCCTCTGATATAACCTGACCGCACAATTGATGTGTTCAGGGCGTGACCATTCCGAGCCAGCGGCGCTACGTCGTCTACTACAACTTCCTGCTGAAGAACCAGCTGCAGTACAAACCGGTGGCTCTGCTCTTCCACAAGATGCTGTTTGAAACCATCCCCATGTTCACCGGAGGCACCTGCAGTGAGTCTCGAGCAGTGTCTGGTGTCGCCTCGAGCGAGTCAAGTTGACTTAACCATGTCCCTGTGCTCCCCCGCAGACCCTCAGTTTGTCGTGTACCAGGTGAAAGTGAAGATCCACACCTCTAACCCCGCCCACACCCGCAGGGAAGACAAACTGATGCTGTTTGAGTTCCCACAGCCACTTCCTGTCTGTGGAGACATCAAGGTGGAGTTCTTCCACAAGCAGAACAAGGTGCTGAAGAAGGTAAGGAGGTGATGGAGTCCTTTTTGTCCTGAGTCGGGTTCATGGTGTCATTTGTCTGGGCTCACCTCGAAGGCCTGTGCAGACTCCGTGTCTGGACAGGACTGAATATTTCCTTAGGGTCAAAGGTCAGCTTCAGTGCCAAACCCAAACTGGTCTTTACTGTAGACCTTCAGCATCAGTTTTTGGAGCATAGATTTAGAGGATGGTTTTTCTCTGGAGACCACAGGAGGTGGAACAGGGACACGTGAACAGCCAGGCTGCTTTCCTTACTCCTTATTCTCATTCTAGGAGAAGATGTTCCACTTCTGGATCAACACCTTCTTCATCCCGGGTCCTGAGGAAGTCCCAGAGAGGATGGAGAACGGCAGCGCGAGGACACCCAGAGAGCTGTTTGACAGGACCCCGCAGACCCCGATGACAACGGGAAGCGAAACCAACGACCGAGACTACCTGGTCCTCACGCTGACCAAGAACGACCTGGACAAGGCCAACAAGGACAAAGCCAACAAGAACTTCTCCCCGAACTTCAAGGTAAGCTGCTGCTTCACCCGTCATCTGACGGAGCTCTGTTTAGCGACACCGGCGACGTAGATGACGCTGACGGTTTTATTTTTGAAGAAAAAGACTTGTTAAGTTAACGAGGCGCACAAACCCAGCCCGTAATTATCAGCTTATGTGAGGAAGATGATTTCTGCCGTGTTAACGTGTAACCTCGTAAGAAGCGCGATGCGCGGCAGAGTGTCCATGCATGTTTAGTTTAAAAGCCGACCAGGAGGCGTGACAGGCCGAGGTTGGTCAGCAGCAGGGAGGTGACGGTCTGCTTCTGCTTCAGGTGAAACTGTTTTTCACCAAGACGGTAGAAGAAGGAGCCAACTGTGACGCGAGCAGCACGTCCTCGGTGACGCCAGACGCCAGCGACAACGAACCAGATCACTACCGCTACTCGGACACAACGGATTCAGACCCTGAGAACGAGGGCTTTGAAGATGAAGACCACAATCAGATCACAAAAGTCTGACACACACACACTCTCTGTAATACGCAAACATACAGCTATATACGTGTATATATATCTCCTGTATGTATGTATGTATGTATGTATGTATGTATACACTCGTGAACCCCAGACGAAGACTAGCGGGCGGTTAGCTTACGGGGAGTATAACCGGCGGACCACAACTGATCAGTGGGACTCTGGATTCATAGAGCTCTGATCAGAATACTTTCGCCATCCCCACCCCACCCCACCCCAAACTTCTACACAGCTGGACAATCACATGACATGGATTTGTTAGCATGTGGGCGGGGCCAGGCGAGCGGACAGTGTGACGGACGAGTGGACAGACAGGACAGTTTAAAGGAGTAAAACTTGAATCTAGACGAAGCGAAAGACGAGTAGACTTCTTTAGTGACCACGCCGAGGTGTTTGTCGGACGAATCCCCTCCCGACCTTCCTTCCCGACCAGCTTTCAGTTCCGTGCTGACCAGTCTGGACTCTGTCTTCATCTCTGCTCTCTTCAGGCTTTGGGTTTGTGACGCTGTATAACTGAGTGCTGACTCTTCTCTCTGTGTGCTGAAAACTCAAATTCAGGTCTTTTATCGAGTGTGGGCCCACGTGGAAGGCCAGTACCTGTGCTTCACCTGAATGGGGGACGTGGATCCCTGTGGGACACACAAAGTAAAATGTGAAACCACGATGCTGATGACGGTGATCGGTCATCTCATGTGACAAATCTGGCAAAATATCAGCTTTAGGTGTAGCAAATCTTTTGTTGTAAAAAGAGATGCTGATTTAAAGTCGTCTTAAAAGGGTCGGCCCCCCCGGGTCACCATGATGGGGTTTATTCATTCTCCCGATTACTTCAAACACCTTCAACTGGAAACTTTTGCTCTGGTTTCAGGAATCCTGATCCAGTTTGCAACAACCTGTTTAAACCGGTCTAAATTGGGTTTGGACCACGCTGGCCCATTTGGGACTATCCGAGTCCGTTTTTGAGTTGGACTCTAGCGCGGCTGTTCCAAACGCGCCCCACCAACGCACCTTTTGGCACCTTATCCCCGATTCTTATTTGGACCAGCCGGGCGGGTCTCATCGCTGATCTGGACCCAGTTTGGGACAAAGCAGCGCACAAAGAGAAGTGACAACCTGCTGTTGAATGTGACGGTGAAGATGAGAAACTTTATTATTCACAATCCTCTGCAGCTCTGTCAATCATCTGCTGTTAAACGCTTTCAGTGCGACCTTAGTGTGAACACGTGCTATCACTGCTTTTCTGTCTGTCCTCAGTTTTGCACAGAAGGACTCTCTTCAGTCTTTCAGTCAGCTCCTACACTTCCTTATTTCTGTTGTACTCTGAAATATATCAATCATTAAGCTAAACGACAAACAAGCTACTGCACAGTATAACCATTCCTGCAGCCGATCTGCTTTTAAGCTACACACCTATATAGGCTAGCACCGCCAACACAGACTGAAGCAGAAATCTTTGACTCCAGAGCGCTGGGTTTTGGTGTCTGGCATGCACTTTATGAAGGACACTCGAGGGAATCTTGGTGGCTTTGTAAATATTTCCAGGCGAGCTGGTCCATCGGAGAGATCTCATTCGGCCCATGTTGTGTTGTCCTATCAGGCTTAGAGATGTAGTCCTTATAAAGCTGCCGTTTGTGAGGTTTGAGCTTTGGGTTTCTCCGCCTGGAGGTCAGTCCACAGTGTGGGAGTGCCATAAATGACAATTTAATGGACTTTTCTTTTTAATTCAAAATTTCAGCTAATGATCTGTCAGGTCCATGTAGAGCATCTTTAAAATGGATACTGGGATCCCTGCTGCGCTGACCGCCACGATGGCCAGCCTCTGTGTGTCTCTGGTTTCTGATATTTCAGAATGGGTCATGCGCTAGAATTATTACTCTGTCCATAGACTATTAATCGTTTTTACTCACTACTATTTCTTGGAGACGTTTAAGCACTTATATTCTTGCAAATTGTACCTTTAACACCAGGGACGATGGCTTGAGAATCACATTAGCATCACAGCAGGTTTGAGACTTATTTCAAATTGACAGAAGCAAATGAGTATTCGAGATATTTCAGTTATTGGAGGTTTGGCCTTGCCATGCAACAAGGACTTGCAACGAGTTAAAACGGGCTCTTGGACGACTGTTTCCCATTAAGCTTCTTCGTGAACATCCAACGTTCTGCGTACTTAAGATCTTACATGTACAGTATAATAAGACCTAATGCAGCGACCATAACCATCTGAGTTCAGTCAATTTTGGTCTCACCCTATAAAAGTCTGTCTGATGGACTGGGGCATCTACAGGACCACCTGATCGGGCATAGCTAGAAGTTTTAGTCCCGACGCCTGACTTCCGTCCTCACATTTGGTGCTAAAACCTATCATTGACCCTGCTATTACTGATTGTTCATTGTAGCTGTAGTGTCTTGGGTCTTGGAGTCTCTGTTGTCGAACCTATTGATCAAGTCTGATCACACAGGATGCACCACGAGGATGTAAAATACAAAGTTGTAGTCCCGATGCCTTCCATTTAAAAAAACAAAAAACTACAATTGTAGTGTTTAAGCTCAAAGAGTCAGCGACCTATAATGAAAGGCAGCGACATCAGTAATGATGGTATCATTTATGTCCGGTTTCAGCCAGGATAAATAAGATGCTGGACCCTAAAAGGATAAGCTCTGAGGGTTGATTTGAACCCTCAGATCTTTGGGAACTCTTCCTACTTCTAATCCTGAAGTAGGAAGGGCGCTCGTCCGTTCTTGCCATCCAAGGTTAAACATGTTCACATGACGATGATGATGGTGATGCAGGAGCAATTGCCGACTATGACCGATCTAATGCCTCCCCAGCGGCGCCGAGGGTTTTTAGCCAATAAAACTGCATCCTGTGTGAGCACGTTTCCAGAGCACTCCGATTCAACTGAACGCTGTAGCCTGGTGCTCCTGACAAGCCAGTGCATTGAAGCAGCAGATGCTGGGCCTACAGTCCATCTTGTTGACCGAGCCCAGGGCTGATGTCGAGCCTGCCATCCATCTGTGGTGCTCTCTACCAGCAGCAAGCGTGTTTGTCCACTCCTGATCTCTGATGCCCAGCGGCTATGTCGTCAGTGTGGCCATACAGCCAGTGGGATTTTTACAGCAGCATTTCCTGTCGTGAGTCCTGTTAGGTGCTATCAGACCTGGCCTCACTTCCTGTCATTGATCTGTTCAGCAGTGACCAGTGTGTAGTGTAGACCTGTTCAAGTGCAGAGTGCCCGGACGTGCAGAGCTTAAAGCGGCATATTCGAGTCCCAAGCTTTGACTTTTCAAAAGCCACAGTTCTTATTGGAAGTCCAGTCTCGTCGGTGAGGCTTGGGTTGGTGTGGTTGGTTCCAAAACGATTAAGCAGTGTTTTGGAACATTTCACAAGACTGACTTTTTGATTCTCCAAATGATATTCCCTCATTTTCCAGCAAACTTCCCCCAAACAGAAGCCTGCAGAGTTTCAGGAATTAGATGTGGAAGACAGAGGGTTGGAGTGTTCTGTGTTAAATGTTGGCAATATGCTGCGCTGCTGAACGGGTTCCAGGTGTTTGAGGCCAGGTAGGTGCTGTCCACGTCTCTGACTGTTTAAGGTGCTCAGTGTCTTTTCCTTTTCACCGTGTAATTATTGTTGGTTGTATACAAACCTCTGTTCAGCTACTCACCTCACCTGAGTTTCACAGAAAGTGGTCACCTGTTAACAGAGTTGGGGTCAAACTCCTCCCCCATTCTGACATCTTCAGGGTTCCTGCGGTGACTCGGTGTAAAGGATCCTTGAATTTGGTTTTGCCTTTTAATGCACCGCGCTTGCCTCTTTCCCACTGATGTGGTACCAAAACAGTGGCACCACCAGAGAACCTGCTACTCCTAAAGTTAGGACCTGTGATGTCAAATGCTATGGGAGGGTCTACTGCAAGAAATTGAACCAGTGATTGGCAGATTCTGAGTGGGGTCATTTCCCCGCAGAAATCACCCCAACATCTGCTACTCTCAGATCTGTCCATATGTGTGCTGGTTCTAGCACCAGTGGAAAAGATGTCAATTATGTTTTGATCAGTAACACAAACTCCTGTAGTTCCTTCCTCCTTAAACGCCCGTTTTTTGTCCATTTCAGTCGACCAAACAGTGCTTCTGCTCTTTTCTGTTTACATCTCTTCACCAAACCTGCCAAGATGAAGCTCGGACTCCTTTATTTTATTTTTTATTGTTGAGTTTGGGTCTCTTTGTTAATTACAGACTGTAATTAACAATCTCAGTTTTGTTTTTTGCCTTAAGGTGCGGTCACATTATTTCTCTGTTCAACTATCTGTAGATCGATGCTTTATTGACCCCATCAACAGATGTGACATCGGGATAGTGTGCGAGTGCTCTCCTCACGGAGAGTCTCGTTAGAACCTCGTTGGAATAATGGATTCTGCTGATTTCACAAACCACACTATCAGTGTTTCTTTTATTGAAGTACATGAGATGGATTTGTACGACCGATTTGTCATGTGACTGCACCTTCAGTAGTTTCGGACATTTCCTCGGAGTTGCGTACCCAAACCATGTCTGTTGGTCCAGACAGAGAAAGACACACAGAGAATCCTTCCGATCAGACTGTTTAGTTCTGCTTCGTGTGATTTTCTGTCGTAGGTCAGAAGTGTGGTCAGAGTTTGAGATCACTGGGTCAACGTATGTAAAAGTAGCCTTTGTAAACCACAAGCTTCTCACAGTTTTACTTTTTCCTCTGCTATCATGATTAGCTGATGTCAGCTGTTCACGAGTTTCTTTATATCCACTAATTCAGGTCTCTTATTCCTGAACATAAAACAACACATCATTGGCGTAGAGTCGCACTCTATATGGCATTATGTAGTTAATATCTCCTCTCATATACTCCTGTTCATATTAAACATGGCCAAAGCTTAAAACAAAGACATTAACCTACAGGCTAAGTACAGAAAATAGAGCCACGCCAGAATTTGGGCCTTCAGAAGACAGGAAGCATGATTTCAGTGAGACGGTTTGTTCCAAACAAAAGCTGAAATACTGGCTCTGCACCGCGATCAAGTTTTAGTGGACCAAGCTTTGATTGGTCCACAGATGTGGTGATGCTCAGCTAAATACCATATACGTTTTAACTGGGGGTTAAAATCTAAATAAATGTGGGCACCACCACGAAGGTGACCTGTGGCCTCCTGGCACCCTAACACTTAATGGTGGCTGTTTAAACACATCCACAATAATTTGGTGTCATTAACAGACATCTATATTCCAAAGCTTTTTCTGACGGTTTTGAACTTCTCTGTCATGTAGCAGTTCATGTTCCTTACAAAGCATTTCTTGCACTAACCCGATAAATTATACATTGCATCCTCTACTATATATTTTTATTGGGGCGGCATAGGCAAATGTACGACTACTACTTAATTAGGAAAGTCCTTGGCCCTAGAAATGGAAACGAGCAGAACGGGCTGTTTTAAAAATGTCCCACCACCTGAACACGTGTGGTCTGATCACTAAGCCCCACCCCTATAGTTCCTCCTGCTTTGTGGCCATTTCCTCTTCATTTCAGCTGTTGGGTATCTTGTTAATAAAGTAAAGATGAGCAGCTTAAATCCGTTGGAACCGCTGTCTGATGACGTTTTTAAGTCTCGACACATTTGACCAATGAGAACTAAAATATTGACCTCATGCTAACGTGGGACACTACAGAGCTGCTCAGCTTCTATCTTCATGGTGAAAAAAAAAAAAAAGACTTCAGTCACTAACATTAGCTAAAACGAGGTCACTGTGAGGCGTGCTAAAACAATGCTAGCATTAGCTTCTACTTTGCTCTTTAAGGACGGCCCCTTTTTGGGGCGGGGTTTCTGGTCTTGATCAGATGTGGTTTTGTACCTGACTCCGAGCCTCGTGTCACATTTCAGCTGCACAAAGGTGTTCATTTAAGTTTCCAATCAACAAACAAAAAAGTCACCTGACTACAAACTATATCACCATGGCAACATGTTAATGTGACCCCACCCCCGCTTCTTTTATTCCTCCTCTCCTTGTTTTATAAAGAAATAAAAACACTGTTAAGGTGAATAAACTATTTATAAACAGCTGCTGGTTGGTTGCTTTTTTACGACTCCGAGTCTTCGGACGTCTGCAGGTCTGTTATCTCTGCTGTCAACGACTCGGCGCTGCTTTAAGGGGAGAAAGGGGCTTTCAGGGCATTTTGTTGAGTAAATGTTGGTGAAATCGTCTGTGGCAGACGTGACAAACTGTTCAACACCACCACCCAGATGTGAGCACCACCCACGGCTGCCCTGAACTGGCAGTATTGGTAGTACTCTTTATTGTTGCTGGTTTTTAAAATGTTATTATTGGCAGTTGCAGATATTCAGCTGAGCGTTCTGATTAACGTGACTCAGAGTTAAAAATAAGAATTCACTTTTTGGCCAATAAAAAATTAATGGGCTGTTTAAACACGCCTCATTCACAGAAGCGCGTGTTTCACACGCTGATGGCGTGAGGACACCGTGCACACGGGCATCGAACCACCAACCGTCTCGTGTCTACACGGCCCGCTCTTCCTCCTGAACGACCATCGTCGTCTTGTTCTCAATAAAGTTGTTTGTGCTCCTGAAACGAGAAGAACCGCTGCTGCGCAGATACGTGCGCAGATACGTGCACACCGGAGCGCCTCAGCTCAACCCTGCGTGCGCGCGCACGTGCACGAGCGACCGGTGACTTGGCAGAAATGATAATGCTCTCTTCCCCCACAGTGCAGCGCAGCGGAGAGCGGGGAGGAGAAATGAGGTCACAGGCGCTCAGTGCGCCTCGTGGGCACCCAACCATCACTGATTCTGTCTTATCTGCTGCTATAAAAAGATCAAAGGAAGCGCAGAGCAGCGAAGACGCTCAGGCAGCAGCTCCAGCGGCTGGACTGCACCCACCACGCCGCCGCCTCACATAGCCACCTGACACCTTCAGCTGTGGCAGATTTCAGATCAAACGCTTCAAATCGACCCTCGGTCCAGAGGAACGTCTGACCGGAAACGTTTTTGTGAAGTCGGGTCAAACGCTGACGAGACGCCGCTCAAAGGTCCTCGGCGTGGTTCGACCACCACAGCCCACCCTCACAGGTTACTGACAGTCAGCCGTCAGGGGTAAAGAGTCGACTCCACGCCGTCGGCCGAAAACCACGGACGGTATGAGGCGTTCAAAGACCTGCACAAACCTGTCCTCCCCGACTCGACCAGGAGAAGCTCGTTTCCTGAGCGTATCTCAGCGCGCCTGCCACTGATAAGCTGGTCCCAGTTAAAGGACAGGGGTAACTGGGAGTTCCCGTTATTTCCCACCTACACCCACGGGCCCATCAGATAAGCGTTGACGCAGGACACCGTCCCCGAGTGTTTCTGCACGAACGCGTTTAAGCAAAATGAGTCATTCGATGCTGAAAATGGTCTTAACTGACTTTTTCCGAACGTTCGTGAACGCAGCATGAGCTGTTGATCGGCAGACGAAACAACAAAACGGTCAGAAACATTGTTATTGATCAGTTTAATTATTGATTCATCGATCAGGTGAATTTGGACTTCAGCACACTGAGCATGCTCAGTGCAGACTCCACGCAGCCATCAAAGTTGGAGTGGGTGAAGGCGTCGCCGCCGCAGACGAGCAGCGGCTCCTCCAGGATGGTCATGTGACCCGGACAGTCAGGCACCGTGGTCTGCACCTGCAAGAGAAATGGGGGAGGGGCCATGAGTCAAACGTCGCCTTAGGGGGCGGAGTTCAGGTTAGAACAGACAGGTGACTCACCTGGGAGTACCGCCACTTCTGACACTTGATGCTGATTGGTTGAGGTAGGCCAGGAAGCAGCCTGTGCAGCTCCCGCAAGATGATTGGCTGGACGTCCCCCTTATCTAGCTCCAGGTGTTCCAGGCCGAATGGGACGCCGGTATGGACGACGAGGGAGGGGCCGCGGTCTGGAGCGTCTGAGCGGACGGACAAAAGCAGTGAGCGGGTACAGGTGGGAGGAGCATACAGGGGAGCAGGCAGCAAGACGGTCACACCTGCGGCGCGCTTCGTGGAGTCCACGGCGACGTAGCGGATGCAGCTGCTGTCCGTGACGTACTTCGCCCCCCAGGGAACATTGAGGACGGCGTCATGGGAGAAGAAGAGCGCGAGTGCGAAGCGAGATGAGTAGACGACGCCCTCCAGCTGCTGCCTCTGCTGGACAGACAGCACTGACACACATGGGCCAATCAGCAGCAAGCCCCACCCCCAATCACCACAGAAGAACTCACCTGTGTGTGTGTATTTACACCTGTGTGTGTGTGTGTGTGTGTGCTTGGCACTGAGCAGACAAACATGAAAAGTCTGTTTCGTGCTCGTTTTAGAGCTCAGACAGAAACAGGCTGCTGCCTCTCACACACACACACACACAGGTTATTATTAGATGTGTGTGTGTGTGTGTGTCAGCTCGGAGGAAATGGGCGCTGTCCGCTCTCAGCCAATCAGACAAGCTGAAGGTGACATCATCTAGAAACACACACGTGGAGGTGCTGCTGGTCTGCAGCAAGGGCGCACACACACACATTCTTGTATTCCTGTCTTTGTGAGGACCGTTGTCACTATGCAGACACACACACACACAGTGTTGTAGCGTTGTGAAGAATCTATCAGCCAATCAGAGCTCTGGAAAGTGACTTACCATCACAGTGTGTGTGTGTGTGTGTGTGTGTACTGGGAGCAGGAAGCCGTCAGCGCCTCTTCAAAGTAAGCGTGTTTGCGCTGCTCTGAGGTCAGCTGCTGCCCGGGTTCATCACTGTGATCAGTAACTGATCACAGTGATCAGTTACTGATCACAGTGATCAGTAACTGATCACTGTGATCAGTTACTGATCACAGTGATCAGTAACTGATCACTGTGATCAGTTACTGAGCGCAGCCATGAACCGTGACTAACAGCTGGATCGTCTCCCTGTTGCTGCCCCCGTGTGGCGGTACGTGTTACTGACCTCAGATCTCACATTAGTGTCAGCCCGTGTTTAACATGATGTCGGTGTTTCCCCTCATAATACCTGCATGGAGTGTGTGTGTGTGTGTGTGTGTCTCACACTGCCCCAGGTCTCCCTGCAGCTGCAGGATCTGAGGGACCGGCATCGTCAGGACGACGGCGTCGAACGTCTCGCTGCCTCCTGCCTTCCTCTCGACCTCCCAGGATGCACCACGGCGATGCAGAGCAGTCACGTGATGCTCGAGGAACAACTCGGCTCCTGACACACACACTCAATAAAGTTCCATTCAAACTGAATCAGAGAAGCTCGCCTGTGCGTTTCAGAGGAATCTGATTGGACAGTTGACCAACAGGTGGCCGTTTACCTGACTGTGACAGGAAGTGCTTGACGATGCTGCTCGTGCCCAGTGGCGTCACGTAGTTCTTGGTGCCCTCGATGTCCCTCAGACCTTCGATCGGACAGTCGAGGGGCCGCAGGAGACCCGCAGAGAGGAGCTCCGAGTAAAACCTGCACACGCACACGCGCCGTCAGCCTGCCTGAAGCCCCAGCTTCAGAGGCGTACCGGCCCTTTAAGGCGACAGGTGTGTGTTACCTGTGGTGGGAGCCAGCGTAGGAGGGCGTGGCTGAGATGTACTGCGCTCCCAGATCGGCCGAGTGACACGAGGCGTCGGGCGCGCGGCTGGTGGACATCCTGCCGCCTGCACACAGACTCACACTGTTCCACCATCTTTGCACCAAACTCCATCAAACAACCACAACCAGCCACTTCATTAGGTACAGGAGAGGCGCCGCTGCTCGCTAACAGGAACGACTAATCAGCCAATCACGTGGTTCCTGTCGCACCTCTGTGGGTTTGAGTGGCTGCAGCAGGCAGGTTGACTGTGAACACAGCGCTCTACACTCAGTCATTCACACACACATTCACACACACATTCACACACTGCTGATGGCGAGCTACATGGTAGCCACAGCTGCCCGGGGGCGCGCTGACGCGGGCGCCACCGGCCCGCTGACGTGTTTATGGTTTGTGACGCTGTTGGAATGTTGTGTTTTTTCAGAGTGGTGTCATCAGACAACCACTACGCGGCGCCCGCCTGCCGTGGCAGCAGGTGAGCGTCCCAGGTGAGTCTCAGGTGGTTTTATGATGTGAGCGTGTGCAACACAGTCAAACGACACAAACCCCAAAGAAGCCAAATGTGCCTCCATCATGTTGGTCATGGAAACCTGATGACGGGTCAGCACCATCAGCTGGGCTCAAAGCCTCAGGATGAGGAAGATGATGAAAACGAAGATTTAAAGGGGTCCCACCTGGCACCGGTGTGCCTAATGAAGTGTCAGGTGAGGGTGTCTGTGGGAATGACAGCTACCTGCTACATACTGACGTCATCCACCCTCAGCAGGTGATGAACTCGTGCTACAGCGTTATTCACCCACAGTGACGTATGAACCCTGATCGCAGCTGAGCCGGATGACAGGAGGTATAAAAACACGTCACTGCTGCTGTGCAGCGTGTCCGTGCTCCCGTCACGGCGCCGGAAACGGAAACTGCAGTTTTATGAACCTGTCTCACCTGCGCCCCTCGCTTTGTCCCACACCACAATCCGAACGGAGCTCTGCAGCGCTCTCCTCAGCAGACATGCGCACAAGCTGCCCGTCAGGCCCGCCCCCACGATCAAAACCCGGGACATGTTAGCGCGGGACCCGAGCCAAACCGGGCTAAACCTGCGGAGACCGGGTCCGAACGAGTTACGAAACCCACACAGAAGGACGACCAGAAACTTTCCCTGAGTCAAACGGAAACAACGGCTGCACATCCGGATAGACTTTCAAAATAATCACAGAAAACATTTCAAGCGCCATGAAATACGACAAAACGTTTTTCAAGTTCATGTGAGCTAAAATCATAACTGTTCATAATACTGTTCACGGTTTCATTAAAAGGATACATTTAATGCATATTTGCCACATTACAACGCTGAAGAAATAAATATTTTAATAAGACTGAAAACAATATCCTCATTATTGTGATTTAAAAAGTAGTTAAATATAAATCATTAATATATGGAAATAGATCATTTAAATTAATGTTATTCGTTTTATTTTAAACAGACTCGTGTTTATTTAATAGCTTAAAACAACAACAGTAAAGTTTTCTCAGGTTTCTATTTCCGGTCTGATCGTCGGAACACAAACGGTTAACACCTGAGTCCTGTTTCTGGCCAGCAAATCACAGAGAGGCCCTCTCGTGACGTCACGGAGGAATAGGGAAAAGCCGTCAGCTGATGATCGGAGAGTTCAGAGACAGATCGGCGCGAGGACAGGTGAGTGTTGCCGCTTCTTACCGTAATGACGTGATTAACCGCCAGGACCGAGAGGTTTAGGGGGACCACGAAGTGATTTCCGGTGTCCTGTAAGGGACAAACTGCTCGCTAACATGATTTGGCTGCAGCTGCTCCACAGCAGCGGTATCACGAGCTAGTAGAAAAGAAGCGCTGTATTAAAAGCAGTTCATATGACGTCACTCTGAGCCCGCGGTCCTGTCAGACGGTTTACACGTGCAGCAGCTCAGAAGCTCTGATCACATGCTTCTGTGGTTATTGATTATCACGCGTCATCTGATCCGACCACGTGACACAGCAGGCTCTTCTTCTTCCCCTTCAAATCAGACAGGAATCAGACTTATTTGAACCAAAGAAGGAAACATGTTTTCTTTTCAGTGAACCATGAACGCACCATCCTGACGCTCTGTGTGTGTGTGCGCGTGCATGTGTGTCAGACCATGCTGTGTGTGTTGGTGTGTGTGTTGCTTCTCTCGGCTCTCGTCCGCAGCGGGCCAGCCGTCAGCCGAGCGTGGCGCTCCGATGACCTGCGGCAGGAGCTGGACCCTGAGGTGGACATGAACATTGTGAGTTTGGATCACCTTTGGAACATTTGAGTGAACGCAGGAAGCTCTAAACCTGCAGTTCCTCCGATGTCCACCGGAGGCTCCAGCAGTGACTCAAGCTGTGTCCCTAAACCTCGGCCGCATCCTGAGTGGGCCGCATTTGTAGGCCGATGACGTCACAGCGACGCGACGTGGGCTGTCCCAACTCGTAGACTCCTTCAAATGCAGCCTACATCTCCCCAAATTTGTAGGCTGGGTCTGGTGTATTCTACGTGGCCCA
>VURO01007214.1:1842-12080 GCA_015108175.1 Pelvicachromis taeniatus
GTTTTGCAGCCCTAATTCACTAACAAGCTCTTCATTAGATTTACATCGATCCTGAAAGGTCAACATGCAATAAAACAACAAGCCGCCTCAGGCTGCTCAGCATCTGTGTTTTTGCGTATGCATGTCTGTGTGTGTGTGTGTGTGTGTGTGTGTGTGTGTGTGTGTGTGTGTGTGTGTGTGTGTGTGTGTGTGTGTGTGTGTGTGTGTGTGTGTGTGTGTGTGTGTGTGTGTGTGTGTTCGCACATCTGTGAGCAAGTGTGCTTGTCAACTGATTCCATGAAAAGCTTGTTCTCTGTAGGCTGCTTTAGGTGCCCCAAGCAAAATTGTTGTAATTAATTTCTTCCAAAAGGACCCTTGAAATATGAGTTGTGTGTACTCTGGATTGTTAAACTGCCGTCTACCACTGCGCTGCTGTTCAACAGTGAATGATGAGTCTCATTAAGCTAGGAGCGCCACACACATGCTGGTCTTCTGCAGCGTGACCCCGCTGATATGTCTTCTTGTGTTCAGCCAGTGGGAAAAAAAGCAAAACAGCTAGACGCGCATCATCTTCGGCTAATCTGTTTGCCAGCTGGGAGACTGTGCCAGCAATACACTTATTGGGAAAGCTCTCATAACCACAACACGCTTCAACCCTATTACAATAAGTAGCTTGTGGGCTCGGTTCTCTGAATGACACTCAGAGAAGGATTGCATCATTCTTGTCTCTAATCCAGGAGAAGAAATGTGACTGAGTGAGCGCTGCTCTCAGTTTCAGTGTTTGAAACAGCTGAGGTATAAATATGTTGACTCATTCACAACCAGAATTTTCGGATGCTTTGCATTCTGCTCTCACTCGTGCTGAGGTTACTCGCTCCTGTGGGCGATTGTAGCGTTAATGTTAGCAATCTCCAGATATTTGGTTTTAATATAAATAAATGTTTTATATTTTGGGTCACAAACATGCAAAGAGGCATTTGAACTGTGTGATTCGAAATGACAGACTTGTTGACAGATTTAATATATATTATCTTCCAGGTGAGACTGTAACGATAAACACATCAAGAGTTAAATGGTGTCGGTTCAGTGAAGCATGGATCATTTTTCACATTGCCCTTTCGGGTGTTCTTTACTTGCACGTGCACAATCCATCATGTCATACAGCTGCTGGTGACAAATGCCCTTGTCTTAAAGCTTGCTAGAGACATTTTCATTTGACAGAAAAACACACACACAAACACACAATCTTAAACATGATGCAGAGCTTGAAAATTGCGCTCACATTTTTGCAGTTTTATTCGTGGCAACGAGGTTGTTTGTGACGTTGCTCTGCGTGTTTGTTGTGCTGGGTGAAGCTAGTTGCACCACATCATCGTCCTCCCTTTAGTCGTCTGACCTCACATACCTCATGTTTTCATTTCATTTTGTGCCAACTTTTTTTCCCTTATTTGAACTATTTATTTTGACTCTCTCCGTTTCTCTTTCTATCTCTGCTGCACTGTAATCTCTACTGAGCCGTGCATAATCACAGGCCATCTGGGCGCTGTAGGGAGAGATGAGCCTGCAGCTCGTCAGATGACCAAACCCATCGTGGGTGGATAGAAACTTGCGTGTGCACTGCATCCTAATATACACACATGCACACAATCACACCTTTTAATAGTTACAAACCATCACAGGGCTGTTCGCTTTCATCACACCTTTTAAGACCTTAATCAAGGACATGCAACCTGAACAAGGCACTGCATTGTTGCACAATAGAAGTAACTGCCGTGGTATCTGGAAACAAATCACACCTCTTTCAGCACTGTTTATTGATCTCATACGGCCAGAATGTTATGAATGTATGTTGGAGTTGATTAAGCTTTAAAGCATCTTTCTCTTCTTGTTATGAAAATGTAGTTTTTTCATTCTTCAGACATTCTTCACATGTTCACTTATAGATGAATTGACAGTTGTTGGGAGGCTTTGTTTGCTCTTACAGCAACATAATGATGTCTTCAACCCGAGTAATGTTAGCTTCACTTAACCTGCTTGTCTCTCTTTGGCATACATCACACACAGCAAGACAGAAACCAGAGGAGAAAAACCGGTACTATTGTAAATGAGAGAAAGATTTATACATCATTTGCGAACGTTTTTGGCTATACAGAGTGATGGATTTTGGGTATGCAGCCTATGTGCTTGCTTGTAGTCCTTTAAAAAACACTGTGCACAGGTGGGATGTTGATCACTGGTTAAAAAGTTTGGTTGAACAGGAAAGGGACAAAAAAAGAAAAAGCATAACAAAAAAGAAATCATGCATGAAAAGCACAAACGGTGACTTCATTTGACATTTTTAATTTCTTTGAACACTTGTTTTCGCTTGACTATAAAGACTTCTTTGTCTGTCACTTCTTCTGTCTTCAGGGGGGAAGCTAAAGTACCAATAACAGTACAGATACAAAACAGGAGTAGTCCACAGACTTGTTGTTCCACTTGTTTTTGATCTCACGTGACAGTACACAGCTACATCATGTAGAAGATCGTCTGCAACGCTTTCATAGGGCCAACGCACACAACCCTGTGTTACGTAAATATAGGTACCAATAAAGTGACAAATCCCTTTAATCCAATGTTGCCATGATACAGATTTTAAAATGTCATCAAACAGTTGGTGTATCTCTATCTTCTTGCAGTATTATCTGTAATAAAACTTGATGGATTTGTCGCTAATATCAGCTGACATTATCACACAGCAGTTACCTCTGCATATTTGATTTAGCAAATTTTTTATGCAAGATGCCCTTCCTGATGCAGCTCCCGAGGTCGGGCAAATGTATAAGCCACTACACAAGCGAAGTCCCATCAGAAATAACATTTTTAATGACCGATGAATGAAAATGAAAAAAAGGTAAAGCAAATACAGGAGAAACACCCTGCAACCATGCTGAGTGTTGATGTTGCGTACTTTGTCCACCAGAGGAGACTCAGCAGTTTGGTGAGAACAGTTGGATAAATTGTAAAATAGTAAATAAATACTAAAACAGAATGAAAATTGGGGAAATTGACTCATGTTTCCTGAGTACGAAAGCAAAAAATAAATAAAATCAGCTGATAACATATTAAGTGGAAAAAATTTTGTGTAATTAAAGCTGGTGCTAAATCGTAGATTTATTTCTCGACTTTTTTATTTTAGACTTCATTTCCAGTTTAGCATAAATACTCCCTACAAGTTTTTTTTTTTTATATATTCATTCATTTTGGAAATGTAGTATTTTAACTATTCCCTTTTTTTATTTCTTCCTTCTTTGCTGTGCACCCACAACTGCTAACATGCCCTAAGGCCAGGCACCCTCAGACATCATGGGACCAACTCAGAAATATACTTTCTAGAGCTCACCACCTCCATCTGTTGCAGTCTTAATAGAATGTAACAGCTGTTCTAGTGCACCATCTTTCTGCCCATGGTGGTGGGGGGTTAACATAGATACATGGATTATGCTGGGCTCCAGCCTCTTTGTAATTCAGATAAGACCTCTCCACTCCTGGAGATAAGTTTAAATATTAATAATGAATTAAAAGATTCTCCTCTGGGTGAATTATTAATGAGCTCTTCTTTAAAGAGAGCCTTTGACTCCTAAGAGAGGAGGGATGACATTGTGCTTGTTAGAGTAATTTAAAATGTCTCTTTGATTTTTAGCTGCTCTTTGAGGATGTTTAAGGACTTAAGGCAAAGGTGGTTTTCAGGGTCAGTATCTAAGCTGGCAGATATTTGGAAATGCCCATTCAAGTAGCTTTTGAACAAGGCTAAGAGGTATACCAACAAAATCTGACACATGAGCTCACCTGTCTGTACTCATAACTATAATCTGAAAGCTCTTATTGATCCTTCTATTGAATCTTTGTGAGTGCAGTTCCCCTTTGAGAAAGCTGATCCGGAGGCTTACCGCATCAAGGTGAATGTGTATCAGTAACAGCGGAAGACTAACCCTGTGTCCTTCCTCAACCTCTATCTTCTGCTGAGATTTCTTTAGTTGTTGTGTCTTCCTGGCACTGCGGGACCTTCAGGGACGTGAGAATGTGAAAGATTTACATTTTTTCAGCTCAAGCTCTCGCACCCGCGTGTGTGTTTTTTAATTGTTTGCTAGTGGTCAGGTGTAGATTTATTTATATGCTTGTTTGGAAAAATCTTGGAGTGGGGTCAACATGCTGTGGAATGTGAATTGCCTCCATGTCAATACTACAGTGTCCTCCTTCCTGCTACCATCTGCAGGGTGCATGCTCGGGTAACTGAATCAAGTGTGCCATGATGGCAGCAGCTCACTGATTGATCTGAACTATTTAAAATATGCTCATTTAAATATGTAGATTTGTGTAGCAAGTCCTCTCTGACTCTAACTGGGCCAAGTCCTCAGTGTGCACATTGTCGTCCAGAACTAGAAACAAGGGGGAAAATCAGTGTGTGTTTGTGCAGACTAAATTCAGCACAGTCCTTTGAAAGTACATTGACAGAACTTTGGCAGGCGTTCAAACAGCTTTTATTCTTTGTTTTGCTTATTGTTGACTGCATTCTTGTGGATGTCTTGTAGAAATCAGCAGGTGGTGAACTGCGGGAGTGTGCGCAACATACTGAAATTTCTTAGTCCACAGACCATGCTGGATTTGGCAGCTTTAAACTGTTTTTTTCACAGTTTACCTACATTTTTTTTTTCCAGTATGTTTCAATGTTCCTTAATGGGTAGTGGGGAATAGCTCAGTAGGTAGGTAGAGTGGTTGCCCCATGATCGGAAGGTCGGGTGATCAAATCCACCCAACGGCTATGCTGAGGTACCCTTGAGCAAGGTACCGTCTCTACACACTGCTCCCCGGGTGCTGGATTGGTAGCTGCCCACTGCTTCACTGAGTGAATGGGTTAAATGCAGAGAACATTTCGTTGCCTTGTACTTGTGGCATGTGTAATGACAATAAAGTTGAATTCTATTCTAATATGAGATATTTTCTTTTTTTTTAAAATCATGGCAAGCTGTCTTCTTTGTGACAGTTCCTCTATTCCTTGCAGTCCATGGATATGGGAATACCGCGTTGTCCAACATTAATCAACTGCAAAATAAACACCTACCAGACGTAGCACTGGAAATTATTTTGCACATCTAGAACAATTATGTAAAATAACTGAAAAAGACCCAATCACATCAATACTAAATGAATGAGGAAAAAATACTCATTGGCATTTACTGTATGCAGCTTAATTCACATTTACATTTTCTTAAAGCCCAGAAGAAAAACATACACGTGTTATGCAGGGCTTATGTCCCCAGCTGACCTTCATGTTTTTCCTATTAAACCACATAAAACATCCTTATATTCCTTTTAATATACTCAGTTGAGTGATATTTTCCAGTAAGACACTGATGGAAGGGAGTGTGTGTTAGGCTGTTGGTCATCCTGTTGGACAGATGTGTGTGTGACAGATGCTATGTTTAGGTCAGTAGAGCGAAGAAGATTTAGACTACTGCTAGTTGTCAATATTCCAGTGGTTTTTAATGTGTGACAGAGACTAAATAATCACACTCAAGGTTCCTCTTTGTGGACAAATGGAACAAGACTGTTGTTGTAATTAGTGGGCGTAATAAAGGGTGACAGAAGGGAAGAAGAGCGGTGCCAGCTTGCTGTATCACTATCCTATGCAAGGGAATTCGTCTCTATCTAAATGAGGTTATTCCAGCCTATAAAATGAAAATCAGTCATCTTTTTTTTTAAAGGCAAGTTCTGGACTGAGCTGTGAATTCAGCCTTCAATTAATGAGAAAAACGCAGCAAGATGGCGAGAGGTTCAACATTCCTCCCTAACACACAGCTCACATTCCTATCTTTGGTGTAAAGAGGGGGCATGAGCACCATGCCTCATTAGATAACCCACAAAGGCAAGGCTCTATTCTAATTTGAAATGGGTTTTTCCCCTTTTTGGATTGCCCTGCAGGGTGGCTGCAGCACTGATTCTCTGTCTGCTCTTTCCCTCCTGTGAAAAGATTTCACCTCGTCAGGTCTGCTGGGTTGAGCAGCGGATGTTAATACCACGGAGCGCATTACCTCTTCCAGCGTCCAGCGTGATGCATAATTCACTATGTTGAAAATTTCACCCAGTTGAGCTAGAGGTGGCCTAGAATAAGCTGCTTGAGGTGAGGCGGTTTGCAAAGGAGCATGCATTTATTGCCCATTCACCATGAAGACAAGAGGATCAATCGGGACCCATTTTAACCCACTCTGAGTCACTCTCAGCTCCCCTCCAGTTTGTAAAACCCTTCGTTTTCTGAATTTAAATCGAACTCAGACACCCATCCCCCTTTTCACATTCACCATCTCTTCCGCTCTTCTCATCACACTCGGCACTAAAGCCCTGTTATCGTTTTAAACCGAGGGTTTTCCAACAGTGTTTCCATGGTTATTGGTGGCATTTGTCTGTAGGTTCACAGCCGGTGTCGGGCAATGTCACCCCGTCTTTCAGGCTGATGTCAACTATTGAGTGTGTAGAGGCGGAACACGGAGAGATACGGAGGAAGGGGGTGGTTGTAATTATATGTGCATATGAAGAGGGTTCGAGCAGCTTGGGCGCGTCATCCTGGCAGCTTTTGTGATCCACATGTCTGTGGGGGGAAGTCACGCAGGGACATGGATGTACTCCCCAGAGACTTGTGGTAAAGCAGCTCCCTGAGAGATACAAATGATCAAGAAATACAGATGATGTTTGTTTTTTGTGTTGTTTTTTTTTTTGCAAAATTGCTGAAGGTGTCAGTTCATAACAATATTTATATAATGGATAATTTGAGGTTGTCAAATGTGAGGATCAGCATTTTTTTTTATGTGTGTGAAAATCCAAATTATTTACATGGGAAAAAAACATTGTAGAACAGTTCAAGCAACAGTTTGTGTAATTTTAAACAAAAATAAAAATGCACAATTTTTAAAATATTTTTCACCTTTCTGTGTTTAATATCATTAAAATTTGGATAACTCTGCACTTGGGCTCTTCATAGGACAAATCAAGCAATTAAAAGAACATTTTTATGAGTATTTTTTTTGTGATAATTTTCTAATGTCATTGGCCAAAAAATTTATTTGTTGCCACACCCCTTCATTTTCCAGCAAATATCTGAAGAATATCTTCTTTTCACCTTCCCCTCTCTTGAGCTCACTTATATCTTCACTCACTCATTGAACTACTGCAGGCACACCCACTAATGCTTACACACACTTCCCCCATCTTTCATTCAACTGCTTCTTTTCCTCTCTCCTTCCTCCACTCTACCCACTCTCACTTAACCCCCCCCCCCCCCCCCCCCCCCCCCCCCCCCCCCCCCGCGCCCTCCTCCTCCTAACCAGCCCGGGCCGTCATTAGTTTCCATGGTGACAGTTAGGGAGGTATTATTGCGGGTTGAGAACTGCTCCTGGCTTCCTTTCAGATCGGTGGCGGCGGAGGCATTGTTTAGCCCACTGCTGTGAATGGTGTGGGGATCAGGACGGGGAGAGTGTAGGACAGGAGGAACGCATCTCTTTCCTTTTTTTTGTGTGTGTTTTGGGTGGGTGGGAGGGAGGGGGGTCCACTGACACTCTCTGCGTTTGTAGCCTGTGAAGGGAGGAGGAGGAGAAATAGGAGGAGGAGCAGGGAGGAAAGAGGAGGAGAGAGAGAAGGATGAGTAAGAGAGGCAGCGTGGTGGTTGGAGAGAGTCGACGAGGGAGCATGAGTAGTAGCAGCAGCACGTTCACGCCGTCTCCCTGAGAGTGCCGTGAAAACATCCCGACTTCTCGCCGTTGCAGATCGGACCCTGCTTGTTACTGTTTATATGTTTGTCACACAGCAGGAGACGACAGGAGCGACAGAGATTTCAGACAGAGACTGAAAACTGAGCAAACATCGGAGGTAGATGGCAAACTGAGTTTAGCTGGTGAGTTACTGATGTCGCTTCGCCGTGTGCATATCTTTGTGGGAGCAAACGTTAATTCATGAGCTCACTTATTCAACATTTAGTTTACATTTTTGCTTTAGTGTGTATGTGTAGCAGGTGCTGCCTCTGCTGCTGCTGCCGCTTCACAAAATTAATGTGTTTTCCTCCTAACCAAAACTCAGTCTGGGTTATGTTTGGGTGCGTGGGCTCCTAGCTGTCTGATGAATGTGGGCTAATTCTCGCTGCCCTCTGAAATATACATGCAAGACTGCATGTTTTATTGAGTACGTACATTGGGGGCGATTTTCTGCTACCCTGGTTCTTGGATACCCCGCAGTATTTTTTCAGAGAGCGAGGCAGCGTATGTGTGTTTTTCAGTTCGAGTTTGCTTGGTTTTTTTCTCTTTCATCCACGCTGCAGTGGGTAATTAGGAGTGAGAGATGAACCCCCCCGGCAGCTCGAACAAGTGATATGAGGTGAATAATGTAGTGATCGGCAAACACTGCCAACTTCATACCACTGTCCTTTTTAATCAGTTTTCACTGAAATTATTTTTCAGCTGAAAATTTGACAAGTTCCAGTTAATACAAGCTCGCTGAAGGAGTGGATGAAGTGACACAGTGATGACCACTACTAGCTCAGTGATGTCATTACATGGCAGCATGACAATAATTTCCCAGATGATTAAAGCTTAACAGATTGCACAGACACCCCCTTGTGTATTATTGTGCATTATTTCCCACTGATATGTTTCTGTTTGTATTCAGGTTCTTTCTTTTTTTGCACAACTATATAATTAAGCTTACTGGGGAGTTGTCTTGTGGAAAGGGGAGTCTGAGTGTTTCTATGACGACTGGTAGCAGCTGTGTGAGCTGAGCCTGAGTGTGTGGCAGACATTGTGGCATTGCCTAGAGACTGCCGCACTCAGTCTAATCAACGACCCCTTGACCCAGATCAATGGGATGATGCTGAGCCAAGCAGCCATGTAGTCTGCTTGGCATGTATGTATTGTAGTACAGTAACGCACAGCTGCTCACATTTCCTTGCTCACCACAGGCTTGACTGGTGTCAGAGTGGTCTGATCCGCTTAGATTGGTGGTAGTATTAGTCCAAAAAACAGGCTTTTTATTCATCAACGCAATCCTGCTGATTAGATGTATTCAAGTGTAAGTAAGACAAGTGTAATCTCAGTTTCTGTAGGTACTGGAACCCTGAAGTTGGTAATTCTGCATATTTGCAAAATGAATATGAAAGCCAATTATAACGGTACATATTTATAGAAGTGTATTTAGGATTCTTTTAGTTTTACGCCTTGAACTCCCAAAATGAGCAGACAGGTGGGGAAGTGATCAAATGATGAGGGTTCACACCTCATCATTTAATTCATGTCGCTGTCAGTAGAGGGACAAGAAACATGTGGCTCTGAAAGTTGTCGGAGATGGGGATGGAGTCTTTGACACTGGTGTCCTGCTCTACAGGTTTTCACAATGACAGTGTGTGGGGTTCCTGGCACTAGATTCAGATCTGTTTCCACTACCCTAAATACTTACTTGGTTTAGACCACAGTCACACAGAGTTGCTGGAGGTTGTTGGCAGTCGCTAGGTGAAATCAGGCTCAAAGAGGTATATGGTGCAATAATGAGGCGCTCCTTGTGATTGCTTTGGTCACTAGTAGATTACCATGTAGTAACCATGTAGTAGATTGCTTGGCACACTTGGTAACCATTTAAAACCAGTTGTAACCAGTTATTTTTATCTAGCAACCGGTCATTGCCGGGTGGTTTCTGTACTGGCCTGTGTGATTGGGTTGAAACTAAACTGAGTATTGTGTGTCTGCTGTGTGCTATTTTCTGCTGTGTGCTACATTTCAGAAAAACTAAAAACTATCCTGACCTGATTCTCTGAAAGTTATCCAAACTTCATGTATGAATGCGACCATAATTTCTTTCCTGGTTAATATCTCAGGCTCCTTGAGAAGGAAAGCTCCTTCTCTGAGCTTTCAGAGAAATTAACACAGTCTCACTGCAAAAAATGCTGATGCTTTACTAAAACAAACAGAAACATCTTTCATTTGCTTGAGCATAAAATAAGGATTGGTAAAAACTAGCCAAATCAGCTCCTCTGTGACATTGACTCAATAAAAACATAAAGGTTGCATAGAGGAGCTGTAAGCACCATAAGCTGATATTTATGGTTAGGCTGACATGTAGAAACTGCTCAAGGCCAACACACACACACACACACACACACACACACACACACACACACACACACACACACATATATTTAGGACTGCGCTCTTCTGGACAGACACACACACACACCCCCTCACACA
>VURO01007215.1:4067-15830 GCA_015108175.1 Pelvicachromis taeniatus
ACACTTTCAGTCAAATTATAAGGTACTGACTGTTGTTATTGTTGCTTGCCCTTTTTTAAGCATTTATAATAATAACAAGCTTTCTTGTTAAAGCAGTTAACACAGTGACGGCCTGGATAAGTGCACATGAGACAACATAATAAAGACAGAAAGCAGAAAGAAGAGTCAAGACAAACTTTCTAAAAGGCTTTTTCCAAAGTAATTCTAGCTTTTTGAAAGTACTGATAAAGAGGGTCAGTGTGGAAAAAAACACACACACCCTAGGCGCTGTTAATGTTGACCAGTTGGTGCGGCTCCTGCCAGGAGCACATTGGGAAAATGAAAATAGTGTTCAGCAGCAAAATGACAGGGTTGCTCTTATCATCCATCCACAGAAAGCGACCTGCTGCTGCCGTATAAATATTCAGTCAGGCTATGTTACAGCTAGCGTCCTCGCAATACTGCTGTTAAACTGTTTTTCCTTCAGGCATGCGGAGAGGACTCCCCTGGGCCTTAGGGTCAGAAAGGGCGTGAGATCATGAAAAAGGCCTTGATGGGAGAGAGACAGGGAAGAAGGAGGCGGGGGGAGGACAGAGACTGAAGGGATTGTGTCTCAGTGGATCTCCTCCAAGGGAGCAATCCAATACTGTAAACATGCCACCTACTCTTAACCTGGAAGGGACGACTCCCAGAGGCACTGAGAGATGGTTTTAGCAGGGGAGTTCACGAGGTTAGAGTCCACCCTGACAAGTTGTTCTTGGAGGGCTTAGAGAGATACCTAATTCTCTATAATTAGATATCTTCTTATGAATATGCAAAACCTGTAGTTAAGGGACGATTTTGGGATCTGTGCTACCTGAAGTTTTCTTGCTTCTATTTGTAGTCGGTTGGTCTGAGGGTCTGAGCTTTATCAACCAACATTGTCTGCATGTCACAGGCTCATGTGGTGAACAAAACAGGGATGGCATTTGGTGATATTTGGTCATTTGGCATCTTCTGATGAGTCCTGCATGTGTTGAAAAAGGACAGAACATCCCAACCTGAGTCTTCCACCACTCAGGTTCAAGCTGATTTTACCACATACAGCCATTCACACTTTAGATGAGCTAAAACTGAAGTAGGCCAACTTTAAAAAGTACAAGGAGCAGTTATTGTAGACCTTCCAAGTTCAAATAACAGCCGTAACTACACGGAGTTGCTGACATCAGGTGCAACGCAGGATTCCATATTTTGGCCAAAGATACTTTGACTAGAATAACACTAGATGTCTCCCTGTTACACTCTAGCTTGCAAATTAGGTATAACTTACAGTCAGCTGAATGATTCAGTTGGAACGTTTCTTCTTTAGGACAACTTTGCCTTTGCCATATGTTTGTGCTACTGAAACCACCAATCTGGAAACGAGCATTGAATTTATTCGCCAGGATTTCTTGGCACAGAGTGAGAGGCCATATTCCAGTTTTGAGAACATATATCTGTTACCGGTGCCAGTGTTAGAGAAGTGATAACTTCCGTCAAAAAGCCTCACATCCCAAATTTCAAGGGCTTTGGAACATTTTCAGTCAATTCATGAAACATTTTTTTTTTTCAGTTCCTGTAACTTGGCAATGCCCAGCTATCATCTCACAGGCTCAATTTGTTTATTTGTTTTTGCCTGGCCCCATACGCTTTTTTGAACATTTCCATCACAAAGCAGTAAGACGTTTTTAACACATTCACTTGCACTTTTTTTTTTTAAATTCTAGACGAATGGCTCAGCTTCAAACCAAAAACAGTCCTGTCATAAAAATGCATGAAAATAGAAGAAAGAGCAGAAGGAAATGCAGCTGTAACAGGAAGCAGAAATATGCCTATACAAACGTGTGAGCACAAAAAAGGCAAAACAAGGAGCAGCTATGACGGTAACAAAGACGAGACCCACAGGGTCAGCAACCCTAAAACAATGTGTAGCATTGGTTCAAAACTCATTCATTAAAAAGTACAATCCTGATTATTATTAATATTACTTTTAATTTGTATTAGACAGTCTTTATCCAAAACGTGGTGTGCCAATAGCGGCTTACTGCTTTCTGAAGAATTGCTCGTGCAAGCATTTGCAATGGAAAAGCAAAAACAAAAAAGGCAAATTAAATGAGATAAAATCATAAAAACAATTCTGTACCCTTGTCCAGCAATCTTTGCGAGCATTTTAAAGCACATGTGCGAGTTACACTGGGGGTTTAAGAAACACACTGATGTCAATCAACGTGCTCGCAGAGATAGCCAAACAAGCTTACCTTTTTGTGTATATGCATGCTCCTTCATTACACACAGAGTGGAGCAGACAGCAGTCAATTTACAGGGAAACACATCAGTAACAGAGGAAAACATTTCCCCTGTTAACTTCAAATCAAATCTGAAATCCTTCTTCTCACATAAAAGGTCTTGAATAATCAGCACCCATCTTATCGTAAAGACCTCATAATGCCATGTCATCCCAATAGAGCACTTTGCTCTTGGACTGCTGGATTGCTTGCGGCGTTCAGCTTTCAGGCCCCGCTACACCAGAACCAGCTCCCAGTTTGGATTCCAGAGACAGATACCCGCTCTACTTTTACGATCAGGCTTAAACCTTTCCTTTTTGCTAAAGCATATAATTAGGAGTGGCTCAGGTGACCTTAAACCTTCCCTTAGTAAAGCTGCAATGAGCCTGGGCTGCCAGGGCTTCTCATGAGGTGTTTTTTTTTTTTACTTACCTCTTTTCACCCACTCTGAATTTAGTCATAGTTATTATTAATCTCTCATTCACAGTGTGTCTTTTGTCCTGTCTTCCTCGCCTCACCCCCAACCGGTCACAGCAGGTGGCTGCCCCTCCCTGAGCTTTCTTCCTGTTAAAAGGGAGTTTTTCCTTACCACTGCTGCCAAATGCTTGCTCATGTCATTTCTCTCCATTATATTAGGGTCTTTACCTTACAAAATAAAGAAACTTGTGACTAAATAAATCAAATTTAATTGAAAAAGATGAGAGCTGCTTTTCCAGTCTGCATCAAACTGGGCATTGCATCCACTTACTCATGTCCCCAAAAATAAGCCCACCAAGTTTGAACAGTTCTCAAGATAGGCAGAGAACAGATGGATGGACATACAGAGATTTCTGGAATTATCAGTATGATGAAATATTTGAATAGGCATCTCATTTTAAAGAATGATTAAAACATTTTCAGAAAAGTTAGCAAACTTTTTGCACATAATGAGTCTCTTGGCTGTGTTTCATTGGTTAATGTAGCCAGGTATCTGTGACCTTTGTTTTGCTGAAAAAGAAGCACCACACTAAAACCAGAAGCATCTGTCCAAAAAGCTCTCTCCTTACACAGCAAGAGACTGTGAAAAGAGGGGGGAAAACAAGGGCCGTTCATGTGAAGCATACTAATTATGCCTGTGTGACTATGTGAAAAAGGAAGGCTCTACAGATTGTGAAACAAGTTCCATTTGCGGTGATAAAAATCTGTTAATCTGGCTGTGTCAGCCCCTCACTGTGCATTAGCCCCATTCATTTCCCTGAAGGACCTCTGGAGTGGGGTAACACTCAGGTCTACAGCTCACTCACACTCAGAGGGAACCAGATGTTTGAGTTGATATACTCGCTGCATTTGAGTAGTAATCCCCCTTCACCGTATCATTGTAGCTGACATCGTCTTTCGCCAGCAGGCACACATTTCGCACAAACAAAACATCAGTGGCAATAAATGTAAAGCCCTAATCAACACACAAATGTCAACAATCAGGCTGCTCCAAGTGTTGATTTTTAAATGAGATGCAACTGCACTTTATGTATAGAAAACTGACTGAAGCTTGTACATGTGCAGATGGACAAGTGTCAATGAGAAGAGGTCAACCCAGGTCACAGGGCTTGAACAGAAATGTGTGTGTGCAGTAGTATAAAGCCCTTGCTCTGGCCCTGTAGCCTCTTTTTCCAGCCTGCAAAATGTGGAAAAAATGTGCAGAGACTCCAAGCATGTAGTGCCAGAAACACTGAACCAGGACAAACACATAAAAATCCATGGCTCCATTAGCCATGTTCAAGCTTAGCCTGGCACAACTTGGTTTGGTTGACTTTGGCAGTCGAAAATGGATTTCAGTACAACAGCTGCACATAAAACAAATTCCAATTCACAGTCTCTCGTTGTTCTGTGTATTAATGTCTCCCTGTGTGTAACAGTGACAATGCACAGCATGCATAAGTCGCCTGTGCAGTGTGTTGTCTGCAAGTATGACATCACCCAAGTATCCTCTTGAAACAATTACAGTGCAGTAAGGCAAGGGCTTGATTTTGGTGCAAATGCAGTCCCACAGCTGTGACAGTTTACAGTGTAACAGTGTGAAGAGTGGATCTAATCAGAGAGGGGAGGAATGTGACATCTCACCCTTAACCATGACCTTATGCAGTCACTGTAGGGGCCTTATCTGATTGGTCTGTCTGGCACGTAATCATTTCCAGAACCCAAACAGGGGCCGCCAAACATGGGCAAGATGGGAAAGCAGAGAGAAAAGAGAGCAAGAATGAGATGTTTGAAAGCATGATTGCTGCACAGTTGTGCAAGCTATTAGTGGTGAAATCCACCTCAAATCGAGCCACAAAGATATGTGAACGATATACAGAGAATAATGCTCAATGTGACGAAACAATCCATAAAACTCCAAAATAGTCAACTTTCCAATTAATTCTGCGCCTGTGAAAATAAAGGACATGTATACAAAAAACTGAGAGAAAAAAGACATCAATTCCTACGCACTTAATGGAATAGTAATCACTAATGATGTTAATGTATACAGTTTATGTAAACCAACTTAATTAAAGCTGAAAGTTTGTGCAGAAGTGCAACATTTAAAATGTTCTATTTAGTGGTGCAAATGGTCAGAGACCTCCCAGAACCCTATATGCACACAGGACTAGTATTGCCTGGAGACTGTTAGGAATTTGTAATAACTGCGGAGCTCATCTGATCTTAAGCCAGCTCAAATATGTCATGTCTGCAGGAGCGTGTCGGCAGTATGGGGAGGGGGATGGGGGGCAGACTATGTTATACTCTATATTGTGTACTTCTCTTAATATTCCCTAGACCACTGCAATGGGATCTTTGTTAAAACGGTTGAGCACTTTAACTGCAAATTGAGGAGGATTTGATTTGCTACACAATGTGGAGTCCAATGCACAGACAAAAGAAAGCTGCACATAAGCAGTGCAATTTAAGGTTTGGAGGATTAGGAGGATTTTTCTGTATTTAAACAACTTACACCGCAGCTTATAATTGTAAATTTAAGTCTGTTGCTGGTGACCACAGTCAATTTGAGTGAAAGACTTTGCTCATTACTGGGGCATGCACAGTTTGAAACACAAGCAGCATCATGAATTTCAGATGACCCAAACAGAGACTCCAAAGGCAGACTGAGCTAACAGAAAACAAACCTTTAATCAGGTTGATGCAGAAATCCAAGACACAAAAATGTACAACAGGAAATCAACTGACACGAAACGCTTCAAGGGAAACCCGAAAACACATGAGGTCTATTTATCAGGTCTATTTATGCACACAGTGGGGCCAATCAGGGAGAGTGGCCCCAGCTAACGCCATAACAAGAAGGTAAGTCAACTCATGTGTGAGCGCTAATATTAGCCTAAAGTACGGTGGCTCTGCAACACTCGGCCACTGAACTAAAGTTATCAATAATTTTAGATCATTTCTGAAACCGTGCTGCAGTGTTTGTTCATAACAATCACCCCAAAGCATTTTGAGTTCAGTACTTCCGACTGACTTCTTAAAAGTGATAGACAGCGAGGCTCATGGGTATTGTAGTATTTAGTAGCATCTGTGCCAACATAACAAGAGCTATGAGAGGTCAGGGGGCAGTACTTCTCAGAGTTAAAAAATTCAAATTTGTTGGCCTTAGCGTGAACCTGTAATATAAAAAAAACATTATTCAGAGGGCTCTGGTGGTTGTTAATGAGCACTGAGGAATGCCCTCAAAGGAAAAATATACCCTTTTCCATACAACAAAACAACAAGATGTGTGGGGAACGTGGTTTTAATTAAGGAACGCGTCAACAGCATGAGACTAAGGAAACCATCTGTTTCTGTTGTTTTTAGGAACAACGTAATAAGCCACCACAGCTAATTTGCCAGTGGTATAATGATGTTTAAAAAGGCAACCTATTTTAAGCTGATAAAAAAAATCCATCAATAGGACATGTACGAATCCAAGCCTGTAATTTACGATAAGAGGGTGTTTCATTTTTTTTCAGTTTTCCAAGGTAACAAAAAGAACTTGACTGCCACGACACTAGTGTTTGCATTTGTCATGATGATCTGAGGCTTTGCACAGTCCTCCCGCTGCATGCTGCACTCCTAACAGCCACTAAGTCACTCTTAAACGACACACTTGCAACAATTCCTCACTCTTCCTGTCTCGTGAGTTCTCCCTCATGCACACAAACACACTTTGCTTCTCTCGATATATATATATTTTTGGTGGCGTAATTGGGGTGTCTCTGCTTCAGCATGCAGAGAAAAACCCATCAGTAATCCCCTGCTGCTTAGCTCTGGAACTGCCTGCTTGCCCCATGGTAGTTATAGGTCACACACAGACACACACACTTACATACAAACACTCCTTGAAAAACACATGCATATCCAGTAGCATAAACGCACATCCACTTCTTCAAGAATGACAATGCGGTTCCAGGAGGTCATGGTATTTGTACATCTCTCTCAAAAACACACACTCACTCATACACACACACACACACACACTCTGCTGCAGTTTGTCTGCTAGACTTTATCACGCCCTGCAGTTTAACCCCTTCTAATCCCTTCAGAGTGGCAGCGCTTTATGGTCAATTCACACTCTTTCATGCTTTTTTTCTGTTGTATTTCCTCTCTGTGTAGCCTCAAGAGTAATCCTCTCAGATGCTGTGGCAAAACATGAGGCACGTGTGGAACACACTCATCATACACGGTGACAGTGACACGAAGAGCTCAGTGATATACTGCAGTCATACAGCGCCGGGTGCTGACGTGCAGTGACGTGAACAGGTGTGATTGATTGCAGATATAACTCACATAAAAGCTTCTTTTCTTTTTAGGTTTTCCAGCTACTATTGGTTCTACATTTAAAGCTGTTCAACAGAACACTGCAGCGAATTAAACTGCAGCAAGAAATTCCGATGCTCATATTTTTTTAACCAGTTTAGTTCTTATGTGCTCCTGTTTAATTATAATTAGTATTTCCATTACATTTACTTCACAAAAAATGTCTGCAATAATGTTTTTTCAAGCCTCAAATTACAGTCCACCTTTGTTTTCTCTCAGGTGTGTTGGGTTTCAAGAGCCCAGGCATCATGTTGCCTCCTTATCTGCTCACAGTTGAAGTCTGGGCTTCCTTATGTGAATCAGGGGCATCAGCCTTGACATGAGGCAACTGGAAACTACTGAAGAAATTTTATATGAGCACTGATCCAAAATAAAAAACAATTTAAAGCTTCTTGATTTACTTCTCACTTGAAATGTTTTTGGAAAGACATTTTGAAAGTCTTCAGACGAGCTGATGCTGGTTTCACTTTAACGTCAGGGGCAGCTAAGTGTTTGCATAGTTGCAGGAGACTGCATAAGTCCGGAATTTCAATCAAAAACAAAAAATTGCTCAGTAGCAAGTAATTGGTGACTGTAGGGAGGAAAAACTCCCTTTTAACAGGACGAAGAAACCTCTGGCAGAAAAAGGCTCAGGGAGGAGCAGCCATCTGTCACGGCCAGTTGGGGCTGGGGTGTTGAAGACAAAACAAAAGGATCAAATGGGAGTAAAAAACAAACATTATCAAACACTTGTATCTTCAGCCCAGCCACAACATCAATTTTGGCGTGTGCCACTGTTCTCAAGGGCAACGACAGCAGATGTAATGAGCCCTTAAGTGTCTTAATAAGGTGAGGAGTCAGTATGATGTCCCACCAGAATAGCTCCAGTGTTCACTGGAATTGATTTTCCAAGACACTGGAGCTCTGCTGTGGGAACGGAAAACCATTTCTCAAACCCAAGGCACCATTCCCATCATGACAGAAATATTTTATCATAGGATAAAGGTGATCAGAGGATTCACCTTTTCCCTTAATTTGCCTCCTTGTTGTACCTCATTGTTAGCTTTGTAGATATCTCCATTAACATAATGTGAAAGTAAATTCTAAGGATATTGTTTTATGTGAATGCATCAAACTAAAAATAGACTTAAGCTATACTTAGCATATACATGTTCTACAATTAGACGATCAGTGTTTGAACTTTCATTGAATCAAAAAGCAAAGACTCACCTAAGGCAGTAAAGAGCATTTTTTTTTTTTTAAATATATTTTTAACAATTACCATAAATGATTCCTGAATTAATTATAACAATCACTGAATGACATTTTGAGGCTCATTATTTAAATATTTATGACTGGTTTAAAAGCAAAAAGACAGAAATCCAAGACAAATTTGACTGAGAACTCTACTAATCATGAAGTGTACACGCAAGACACACACAGCTGCCGTTGTACACAAAGTGAGAGGAAGAAACATGGAGCTGAATTCCTCCAGGAGCACACAGGGAAGCCAGTCAACTACATCAGCACACAGTGGGAAAATGAAATGTTGTGTTCAACAGCCACATAAACTGTTCAGTTTCCTCAGTTTCACAAGAGGAAAGAATTTGAAACAGCGTGCGGAGACGTGAGGCATGAAACACACGCGCACACACACATGCACACAAAAACACTCAAAAAACAAACCCCACAGCTACACACAGAAACACGCTGACTCAAACACACACATAATATTTCACACGAGCAATTTCACAAAACCGCATACATAAACACTCAGCCGCTGCGACTGCTTACACACAGGCAGACGCTGGTACAAAAACACACACGTGCGCGCTGAACACAGATGTGCACGTTTGCAGCGAATGGCTCCATTTCTCTCATTAGGGAGAAGGAGCCGCCTGCAGCAAAGCCTCCTCTATTCAGTCTGCTGAGATCTCTAAAACCAACAGTACTAGTCAGAGAGAGGAGGGAGGAATAAAACAGTCTTACACGGCATCTACGTTACAAAAACAGATGAGGAGGCTGAAGGGAAGAAGAACTGCCGTCATAAGAACGGTGGCGCGAACAGGCTTTCAGCAGTGTCTTCGGGGTATCTCAAATTTAACGATTTCAATTTCAAAAGTGTGACAGTTCATCTGGAATGTAATGGGCGGCCAAAGCAAAGAACAAAAAACGAGGTTAAGATTACAAATCACTAAACCCCACCCCAAGTGCTTGCTCAAAGGAAACTGGTGGGTTTCTCTCTCTATAACACTCTGTGGTCTCAGCCGTACCATATGAAGTGCCCTGAGATGACTTATGCTGGCAGTATTTAATTCAAGACCACTATATTAAAAAAAAAAAGACTGCTATTTCCATTAGCAGTAATATATATTTGGCAGAATGGCTCTCTTCGGGGACCTACCTGCCTTTTCAGTATGCATATGTGGGAAGCATAAGTCGGGAGGATGAGGACACCTTCCTGCACTATTATGTGCATAAATGGAAAGTTTGAGGTGGAAAGAAGAGCAGTGAGACCCCAAGGATCCCAGAACAAAACAGGCTGAACAGCAGATCCCAGATTTGCCAGTAGGATGTGTAAACGAGCATGATATATTGAAGTGAACAACGATGCTGCGTTAAAGTTAGCAACATGATGTCTTTTGTGCTTTGTGAACAGCAGCCAAGATCAGGATGGGTTCATTTGCTAATATCTGTGCCTTTTGTTTTACCTTTTAAGCAATCCAACCTTTAAATTTGGTGGAACAGCTGATAGCAACATATCACTGGCCACTGCTTTTAGTCATATGGAAGTGAAAAAGACATATAGAGGTCTATTAAAACTGTTTATTTGTTAAGATTTAACATTTTTGAGATCCATGTTTTATGTCAGAGAATCGACTGGATGCGCATCAGAGCTAAAGCAAAGTCCAAATGGGTGGTGCAACAACTCACGAAGCAAAGACACGGGTTAGAGCTCACCCAATATTGTATAAATAACCAGAGGTATGAAATCTTGCCGCGTGTTTGCACATGAATCCAAGTGCCAAAAATGAGGATGCTTTCTTGTGAAATAATAAAGAAGCATGATGAAAAAAAGAGATATCTGCAAGTCTTTTCACTCTCTATGTGTTTAACGCCACTCTGCATTTAATCATTAACAACCAATCGCAGCCAGTGGCTGTTCTTTCCTGAGCCTGGCTCTGCTGGAGGGTTCTTCCTATTAAAAGGGAGTTTTTCCTCCCCACAGTTGCCAATTGCTATTTATAGAGGTTTATCTCAGTATTATTTTAGAGTCTTTACCTTACAATGTAAAGTGCTTCAAGGCGAATATTGTTGTGATTTGTTAGTATGTGATTTGTTAGTATGTGTTATTTGCAGAACATCTGCACTGTTCTGCAAATAACACTGCAAAACAGTGCAGATGTCACTCAAGAACTTAAAGAATAGCAAGACTACATACACATTAATGTTTAGAAGGCACAAAATTAATGTCAAGTACTTTAGAGTGTCAGAAGTTTGTATGTAATCAGTTTTGGAGCAACAGGTCATCTTTAAGAGGAATCTGAATGTCTGCTCCAAATTCTATAGCAAACCATCATTCAAAAAGTGACAACCTCACAGTGGTGATAGGGGAAAATTTAGAGATCATTCAAGTTTGTATGAAAATGTATGTGGCAACCATGAATGCCATTTGGACCATTCATTTCTTTTATTGCCCACTGTGGATAGAATCAATAGGCTGCCAGCAGGCTAACATAACCATCTCCAGAGCTATGATGCTTGTGTGGCTTCAAAAGTCAGCTGTATTCACACAATACCAAAAGCCAAGATTACATGAAAGCAAGTCTCAGAGAGTTTGAAAAGCATGTTGAGACAAGACAACAAAAAAAAAAGTTTTAGAAGTGAAATCCAAACATGACATTTACAAGTTTGATGTGGCTTTAGATTTCTATCTACCTGCAACCCCAAATGGAGCCTATAACACAATATAGCGCCTTGATTTCAAAACACTTGGCTTTCTGATGTGATGAACAATGAGTTTTGGCTTTTTTGATACCAATATACCTCCACACAGTAAAATTAGATTGTAGCTGGCGGTAAGAGCAACTCTGATCTGCATAAACGGAAAAGTGGACAAAAGCACCTGCGGCTGTGTGATGAGAAACATGAAAAGGCTTGAAATAATAGCTAATACTTAAGAATTCTCTTGGCTTTTAGAAAGCAATGTGAGCCCCCTGAATGAAAAGAAAGACAGCGCCACGCAGACAGAGGATAAAGAGACGGAGGGGGCGAGAATAACACACGAAATAAGAGCGCACAATACTTCAGCTGTGGAGAAAGGAGAAAGGAATAGAGATAGGCACAAAAACAGAAAATAACAGACAACCCCATTAGGCGGAGGTTATTGAGTAAATTCATCTCGCTAGACAAAAGCTTCTCCTGTGGTTGTGTCACTGCTGCTCCCACCGAACTCAACACTTTCTCTCCAATTTCCGTCCATTTGCAACCCCCTGCATCTGTTAAAAGCTAAATTGCCCGTCTGCACCACCTTAAAATGGTTTCCCATGCATCACCACCCTATAAAAGCAGCGATACGCGGAGCATACTCAATGGCCGCGGAGATGCCAGTTTCAAACAGAAACATTCAAGGTGCCTTAAATGGATTTCAAGATGTTTTTTGACCCACGCTGTATCC
>VURO01007215.1:15850-30705 GCA_015108175.1 Pelvicachromis taeniatus
TTTCACCCCCCCCTGCCCCCCCCCCCCCCCCCCCTTTATTTTTTTTGATTGTGGTTGAGAGGAGGCATTTACTATCAATACTACACTGTTTCTGTGTCTCATAAGCCATATCCAACTTTGCGACAGAATGCCTGGCGATTTCTAGCTGCCAGGATTGCTTTTAAGGCAAATGGAAGAAAGAAAGCCAAGCTGGATTGGCAGAACCCAAAAGAGGCTTAAACCGAGAGGGGAAAGTTCACTTGTGAAACCAAGGAAGAAGTTAATCTACCACAACAAAAGCCAAGGTGGTGACATTTTGGTGTGTTTAATGTACTTCTCCTTCCCCTCCGAGTTCAGCCTGAGAAAAATGGCCCACACGAGATGACGGGCCCAGTAGTAACCTTGAGATCAATTGAATTTCATTGCACCCCTTTGGCTCAGAGTCAATTAAACATTTCAAATTCAAAAGCAACCAAACAAGATGTATATGAGCCTATAGATGATACATAACAGAAGCAAGGATGCTTGCTGGGACGGCCTTGAGGAAAATGCTGAACATGGAAGTCACACTTTTCTCGAGATAAGAGGCGGATGACGGAGCGGATTGCAAATGGTTCTCTAATCCTGTTTCTCATCACACACACACACACACGCGCGCACACACACGACATTACAGCCACCCCTCCCTCATGCATTCAGGTTTGTGTTTGACCAAGCACTCAACAAAATGAGGTGTGTGTGTCTGAGCGTGCACAAACAGCCATGTGTGTGATGATTCGGGGAGTGTCATTGCACTCGCTGAGTCAGCATTTTTGCTGACTGTCATTCCTGTCATTTCCTGACAGCAAAGCCAAGGGGGACCTGCCAGGATCCCTCTCGATGACTATGTCTGTTTACCTTATGTTCTCCTCCAGCTGCTAAATTGGTTTTTTTGGCTGCGTGTTAAAACACTCAACAGTCCTTTTCAGTCTTCATTTATTCCTTCGTGACTTGTGATGAAAGTGATGTTACCGTACACTGTTTTTGGAACCGTTTAGGACACAAATACAACTTAACACTTCACTCATCTGGCAAAATCAATGCCATAAATTGCCAGGAAAAAGTGCCTGTCTGAAAATATTCCTAGAACTGTAGCTGCATCAGCGAGTAGTCACAATAACTGTGTTTTTCACACATAGACTATACTTGGACAGGCCGCCCAGGTATGTTGACAGTCTTCCAAGAGTAGTTTGTGTTGTATTTTTTCAACTGTCTGATACAGCGACACAAATGAGTTACCACTTGGCGATGTCATCACTCTTATTTTGAAAGCTCAGTTGTTTCTAACCAGCTATATCCAGTCCTTACCGTCAAGTGTTTCCCCACGGGAGTTCCTCGTTTTGCAATCAGACAGACCCCAATCCCTCCATCTTAAACAGCAGCTGGCGATGTTTGTCCTTGTTCTGCTTGGATATTCACTAAGAGCTGGAGAGGCACTCCAGCTACAACCTGCAGCAGGTAAAGTGGCTGCTGCCGCTAGGATGGGCTCACAAAGAGAGGCTACAGTGCAGAAAAGGGACTACTGATGCAACCTAAACCAAATCCAATTCCAAGATGGTGGAGTTGAAGTTTGCTCATGGAATGAGGAAGTTACTGGAGAGGCAGGGGGATTATCCCTCCATCAGACTTTGTCACAAATTAGGTCTATACATGGAATTATTTTTGTTTGCTCCTCCATCTTCAAATACAGTGTAGTTGTGGGGGAAAAACTAATTAAGACTCATGCCAGTACCACACTTTTTTTATGTGAACGTCATTATTTCTTCATGCTTGACAGGTTGTTTGAGACTAGTCCAAACCAAATGCCACAAAAAGACCAAGTCAGATGAAATATTACTGACTTCTAAGCACCTCTGTACAATCACAGCTTCCACTCCTCATCAAATCCCATCTAGCACTACATCCAGCTGTAGGCTCTGACGTACCATCACTCCCTGCTTAGCTCGACTTGGGGCGTTCTTGTACGGAGCGATCTGGTCAGAACTAGTGTTATTTTTGGACATATTCTGCACCTATAATAACCAAGAGGAGAATAATCTGTTTGTTGGTTAAGTGAAAACATTTCTAAGTGTTGTGTTCTACTGGCAAAATCTTCTGAAAGAAGCATGAGGCTGTCACAAGAAAGTGATCAGCAGACAGATACCGACTTATGACAATAAGTCTTGTGATCCAAATTTCCAAAGACGGAAAAACGTGATTAATCAAATGAATCACCCAATGCTCTGTTCCAAACTATGCACTGCATGCTCCCAAACCAATCTTAAAAGCTTAGATACAGATGGATGCCTAATATCATGTCCATGTACATGTTTATTTACTCTGGAAGAGGCCGTAAATCTTTGTGAAAGGAGTCCAAATACGAGTTGATCAGTCAGTGAACCTCACTTCAGTCCAATAATAGCAATACTTAGGCGAGTTGTAGCATCCTGAACTTTTCCATTGGTAAGCGCTGCTGTCAGCTTCTGTTAGCTAGCTTTAGTGAAACTTTCTTTGAAATGAGAAGTGGCTCTAACGTCGTAGAACTCAGACACTTAGCAAATAAACTCTCATAAAATGTGAGAATTTTATCAAACTGTTTGGAAAGTATGACTTTTTCAGTACAAACGAAGCTAACATTAGCTAGCATAGTGTTAGCTTATAACCAGCTTTGTTGCTTAGAGGGTTTCATGTCGAATATGCTAACAATAAGTAATTGTGATAATATGGGTAATAAATAAACATGCTGGGCACATTTTCGTGTGTTAGAACCCTGAGTGGATGTATTCGTTTGAATTGAAGGTGAAATTATACACTAACCTGTGTATATTTATGAGTTCAATATTCTTTTTTACTTCAATTTAGTTGGCATTATATAACTCAACTGACAACAACAGCTGGCTCAATGAACTTTATATTTTAAAACCCTACAATACTACAGAGAAACCCTCAACAATTTTCTTCTATTATAAAAACTAAAAAATAGATTGTGATCGGTAAGCCTGAAGGGCTTATAACCCACCGCCACTCGAGGCTGTTTAGCTTGGAACAGCACTTAAATGTGGCAGAACCTTCACACAAATGTGCGAACAGAGTGGGAGTGTAAAGGGGCCACACTGGAACTGGCCCCTTGTTGCTGTGTCTTCTCTCAACTCTTACTTTGTGACATCCTCGTTCTCTCCTCATGCCTTTGAATTCCTAATCACTTCAAGGAAATCATGAATTAGGACTGCATGATTTCAACCTCAGTAACTTTCTATCCATCCCCTCCTCCTCCATCTTCTACTTAGAGTCTCATAATTTGAGACACACTGTCAGGAATACAGTCACTCTGCCTTTGCCTCACGGCCTTCCCGTTCCCTTCCTCAATTTTTTTTTCTCACTTTTTTTTTCTCCAAGACTCCGCTCTGACGATGCTCTATTGTTTCCCCCTCTGCAATTATTATTCTTCTTCTTTTCCTGATTTATATATATATATATATATATTTTTTTTAAGGGGGCCAGAACAGAGTGTGCCACCAGCTATGATTTTGTGTGTTTTGAGAGTTTGCTCCATTAGATTACATACCGAGTTGAAAAGCTGCCAGACATATTTGTTCATCTTCAGACAGCATGATATATGAAGGAACAAAAACAACTTGCCTAATTTGAAAGATTCTTCGGGGCCTTGTGGCTACTTCCTCATTTCCCGGTGCTCTGCTTGAAACCCACTTTATTGTTTTCAATTTCCTTTTTGCAACTGTGAAGTGCTTTACCTGAAAATTGTCTGAAAGCAAGACAGAGAGAAGTGTAACACCCGCCGTTACCTTTGCATCCCACCTCCTCACCTCAACAACATTCTAATTTCTCCGGCCTCTTATATCCGCTTACTCCCCCCCCTCCCTGCCCTCCTTCACCGAGCCTTAGCCGAGCGCACTGTACATTACCGTTTTCACCCGTCTGCTCACCTCTGCACACCTCAGCGAGCCCTCCTAAAGCACATCCTCGTGGGCTTTTTTTTATTCTCTTTTCAACAAACACTTTCATGATGTCACTATAGCAACTTAAAAAAGCGAAATCTGTCCCTGCCGGCTGTTACCGATTCTCTCTGATGTCACTGACGTTATCTTCTCTCTCCAAATAAAGCGATAAAGCTAAAAATTTAAACTGCTTCATAAACACAGAGCAAGAGCTCCATGTGGAGAAAGCTGTTGTATCTGTTTTTTTTTTATGTCACTCTGTGTGGATTGTGAGTTTCGACTTTCATATAGTATAGTTTCCTCCCACTCTGGCAAAGAAAAGGAGTCTAACACTGAAGCTTCACACAAGCTCGCCTATTGCTGCTGGCGGAGGGGTTGATTTCAGATGAACAAGACAAACCTATCACTAACCAATTTCATCCAGTTTCTCTCTTTTTTTTAAAATCACAGTAGAACCTTTAATAGTGCGTCAAGTCCACATACTGATGTCTCGGAGTTAAATATTCAAGGTACAATGCCCAAAAAGTCACAGATTTGTTGCCGCCTTATCCTTCCTTCTGTCATCCTTTTTTTCCTCTGCTCCTTTTTATCATTTCCCTGCTGTACCTTCCTCCCACACGTCCCCATAGCCCAGGGAAAGTCTAACCAGGATTACAGATAACACAAGACAGATCTGCATCTGAAAGCCATGTACGGAAAAAACAAGAATGAAGCACTCCAACTTTGACCTTGGCCCAGCACTAAATATATACAAGGAGAGAAAAGAGGGTTAAGGGAGGATATTCGTGTGTGTGTGTGTGTGTGTGTGTGTGTGTGTATTTCTCAGACACACTTTTCTGAGTATGGGAAAAATGGGGATATGCTGATTGGATTGATGCTGCACAAGAACAGGAAGTTCAGGCTGCACATGGAGATAGGGGTCGTGCACGCGCTCACAAAGACACACACACACACACAGATTATTTTGCTGCCTCAACTGTTCAGACAGCACGGAACATAAGGCAGAAATTGGCCATTTGGGACAACAAATACAAGCTGCGTGGTCTGGAGCAGCAGCAGCACAAGAAATTGGGTTGCTGAAATTCTTTTAATTGCTGACAAAACAGCGGCAGAATTATCCTCACTCGCACCCGGATAGGAAATAACCCCCCATCCACCCGCCCACCCACTTGCCGCTCTTCCCGCTTGAAAATGCCAAACGCCGATGCTAACGACAATCAAAAAGCTCCTTGGAAGTCCTATTTTCAACTTGGGAAGCGAGAGCGCTTCCAATCAGGCAGCGTGCGAAAGTGGCTCCCACCTCCGTCTCGCGGTTACCCGTCACATCTGCACCCGTCAGAGCATCTCTTCCACCTTGCAAGAGGAACTATTTCAATCTGCCTGCCCCGTTTGATCTGCCATGGCCTTTCAGCGCAGAGGCTGCATCAAAAAAGATGCGGGGAACTTAAAAGCCCCATCGCTTCTCTCCATCTCTCTCTTTTACTCCAATCGTTTCTTCTTGCATCCCTTCCCAGGTCTGATTTTTTGTTGTTTTTCTTGTTGTTCAGGCTAAAATTGGGTGCTGTAAACACTTTGTCAGTGGCTGATCGTTAAAAAAGAAAAAAATGCATTCTTAATTCTTACTAAATGCTTCATCTTAATGAGCCCTTAATCACTGAGCTTTGGCTAAACATCAACGATGAAAGCCCCCTTTTTTCTAATGTTCCCCTCATTCATGAATTCTTAGATCCTCCAATGCTCTTTTCTTTGAAGCAGTGACTGACAGATGGCGAGTCCTCAAATATCACTGCATAGATCAGCTCCTGGGCAACCACGACCCGTCCCTCACCACAGCCACGCTGCTCTGATCTGATCGAGAGGTTTTCAGTGGAACGACTGAACTCCACCACCTCAAGCATCTGCACTCTGAAGGTGTCCTGCACTTGGTTATATGGGCTCCTGTCTAATAAAACATTAAAGTTATTATTTTAAAAACAGAACTCCTTATTGAAATGACTGACAGCAAAGCATAGGCAGCAAGCGGAGGGTAAATCCCATCATCGGCTGACTGCTTTTGGTTGCAATCAAGTACGTGACCTGGTGGGAATGTTGCTCAGTTACTGTATTTGGCGCTCTAGTTTGTCACTGAGTTATCCGAGCCACGTGCATAAGCTAAACTAGGGAGACAAACTGCCTTTCCAAGCAGTGGAAGGGGGAAAAAAAATGTGTTGTTTGTTGCATTCAGACTGGTATTCTGCCACGCAATATCACTTTACTTGGCAGTCTAGTCATCAGCAACGCAACAGGAATGAGCGCGCAGCTCTGACACCGCTGGGTCGGCAATTCGGCTCCCACCGGGGCTGCACATACAGTATTTAAATGGAGATCTGTAAAGGCGACGGGAATAAAATAAAACAAAAAAAAACCCTCGACTAAATGTCATTTTCATTGCATCATACGGACACGTTACCATTGCCCACCCTTCCTGTGAGTGTTTCTCACACCGACTGAGTTCAGACTGCTTTATCAATCTACCGTTCTGCTCGCCCCCCCTCTCCTCTTGGCCTTATTTGTTAAAAGCACTCGGGGTACGGACCGCAGGGTGCACTGTCGATTGTCTGCGGCTCTCATCTCAGCCGGGATCTGAGGGTTGAGAGTAAAGACAGGCTCCAGCAGCCCTTCCGCCACACCACCACTACCTGACCCTCCTACACACAGAGTCCCTGTGGTGGCCGCCGCTTTCACTCAAACAAAACGATCTCCGAACTACAGGCAAACGCTTAAGATGGTTATAGCACGATTCAATGTCAAGGAAGCTCCAAAAAAAAAGCAGAGGCATACATAATTAAGTCGCATCTACGAACCCAAAATGAGGCTGCTCACCGAACTACCCCTCATTAAAAAGTACTATGCGGTAATTACTTAATTACTTTGATTAATTTCAGTTAATTAACCTCAAAGGAATACTGCAAAAACGAGTCCAAAGCTTTGGTGTATTACAGTTTTAGGTTATAAAACGGGTTCAAATGCCAGAAAAGTACTTGCTTACAGGCACGTGTGACACAGCTCTCACAAATACAGTGTCAGTCTGGTCTTAATTAAATGTTGCTTTAACTTTTGACAAGTGTAAAAATATCCAACAGAGTATCGAGTTGCTTTAAACACAGCCACGCGAGAAATCCTAGAAGTCCAATTCGATGTGACTACACACTGCTTACCCACGGAGTGTCTATTGTCGGTAGAAACAGGATGCATAATGAGCAGGGGGAGAGAATATCATACTCTCTATGAACAATTTAAAAATAAAAGACTCCGAGAATAAACTAGGTAATTAGGTTGCAAGAACCTCAAAGCACATGCAGCACCGCTGTCGCCGGAGTCTGATTGTGACTCATTTTGGTCTAAAAACCTTTGAAAAAAAAAAAAAACCCACAACAACAACAAAAACCCACTGCGTGTCTCCGGGTGCAACCAGGCACTAATATGTTCCCCAGTCGTTTATGTCAGCATGCCCATGCGAGCAGTCGCTTTGGATGTCACGCCTCGGCCACGCGGAGTGGAGGTGATGCTCAGGGTTTTCTGCTTTATCGACGGGTCCCAGCACAGGCGCAACCTGACACACATACACACACTTTAAGAAAAGGGATCTCTCTCGCTCTCTCTCTATTTCCCTTCATCTCTTTGCATCTCTCCACAGAGCACCCACATCATCACGCACACAAACACACACTCATTCTCACAAGTTTACCCTTGAGAGAGATAAGTAGAGAGGCAGAGAGAGGGAGATGAGGATGGAATATGCAGAGAAGGCTCCCATCTCTTTCGTTCTCTCTCTTACACACACGCACACACACACACACCCTAAAGAGATATCCCCCCCCCCCCCTTTTTTTTTTTTTTTTTTTTCCCCCCCCACTACTTTCTTGTCTCTCTACTCAACTAGATGGCCCCACAAGGCTTTATTTGCATTTCATAAACGCACTGTGCTGGAACACAGGACAGCCGAACAGTAGCTAGGAGGACTTCTCCATCCAGCTCTACCCTAATGCTCAAAGCTTCTTAACTCAGATTTGAAAGGGAGTTGGAGTTTACTGAGGCTGAGAAAACATGTTCTGTTAAGGACATTTCTGAAGACCACTCACCCAGCTGTGTAGATGATCATGATGTCTGTACATTATGTGTATATGCACGTTAACTTCACACAGTACTTACAGTTTGTTCATGTGCTGTTGACCTCTGCACTTAACCCTTTGCTTTGGAAAACTGTGTGTGATTGCCTGTATCTCTTGAAGCCTTGGCATTTGACAGCCAAACTGTTGATACGGATCACCAGGGAGCTCTGCTCACCTTGCTCGTACCAAAGTGCTGCCCCAGTAGTCGTCAACACATCTGTTCCTCCAAGATCATCCTCTGCCAACTCAATACAAGAGACTATTGTATCTTCCAGTCCTTATAACTTGATGTTTCATTCTGTTGGAGATTTCAAAGACCTTTCCACAACATACACTTTGCAACTTTACAGTCGTTTCCATAGTGAGCTGACATAAAAGATGTGTCAAGCACAAAAGTTAGCATCCTTGTTATGGGTGTCGCTACCTGTAAAAGGGTAGTTAAGGGGATCACTGTTCTAAACCAGGCAGGACAAGTGATAATAGGGCTGATGAGAAGAGGAGGAAAGGGCAGAGAGAGGACAACATCTTTGGTTGAGTGGATGTAACTAATAGCCCTTTTTGTTGCTAACCAATAGAGGGTGTTGGTAGATGGCTTGTAGACTTTACTTCTTGCTTTCTGTCCACTAGTTTATTTGATTGTAGGCTATTTTCTAATGCTGTTTCACCAAGAATGCACCAGCCACCACCAAAAATTTGCTCAATAAAGCATCTAAATGACGATAAAAGAAGGGTGGAAAGATTTTGGGGCATTGATGTGTTATTGGGACAAAACGTGTCATGATTTTAGAAACGTGACTGTCTTCCATGCATGTAGGACTTCTAGGCGTGATATTGTTTTCATTTAACCTTCCGAGTTTTTAGCTTCATTTTTATTAACAAAAAATAAAGGGTATAATTATTACAGTCAGACCAAAAAGGAAAAAAGTGCATCATGTATTGCTATGATGTGTGTGTCTCTGTGTGGGCGTGTGTACAGTGTTCTTGGGATGTCTTAGTCAAACTGGCTGGTGCCCTCTAACCTTTGTAAACATAGAGACTGGGTGCTTCCACCAGCCGATCACACACCAGATGGGGTTCAGCCGAGATCTCCCCCCAATCTTGAAACATTTAAGCTTGTGAGCCCGAGGCGACACACTACAACCTTCTGTTGTACCAAAACCAAAAATATCAAGTTCAGTAATGTAATAATGCTACTCTGTGTCTCTAAAGTTGGTGCACAGCCACCTTCTCAGTTTGAGGAGAGGAGGGAATTATATTTGTATCTGTGTCTCTCTGTGTGGTGTTGTCATGCCTCAGTTGATTTGATTTTGGGGCTTTTCGTTGTGGGGCTTCATGGGTGGGGCGAGTAGTGTCGTATCACACTTGTAATTTGATTGTGAGCATAGAAGGAATGCTCTCCTTTTTACCCATCTTTTAATACCGTCTGGTAAAACTACAATTATTTTTATCTTTAGTTCTATGGCCAATTGGGCAAGGGCTTCTCTCTCTCCTCTGTTACCAAAAAAGAGGCAGTCCTGGGGTGTAGCAAAACTCTTAACCCACATTTCAGACAACCCTGCAACATTTTGGGTGATTTTCATTGTTTGGAACTATTTTATACATTAGCTATTATGTGAATAACAAAGCATTTTTGATAGTAAGGTAAAGCCTTATGAAGATTTAAGTGTCAGTCAAGACTTTGTTGAAGCATATGTTACAGAACAAAACTTGAGCTTGAACGCTGATCACATGTGATATCCCTGGGTACTCGTTTTGCTACTCATTGCAGTTCATATGACTGTATCTTATAATGTTATTGCCACACCAAATTATCACGCCCCCGCCTTTTTCTACCTGTTGTAATGGATGTCATTGTACAGTTTGTGTAATGTTTCAGTAATTTTTTTTTTTCTTCTTTTTTTCGTATATAAGTTTTGATGTTTGGTTGAAATGCCTGTTTATTTTTTGGCCTTTGTATCACAGGATTCACAATAACTATCAGTTTGAAATATTATTTAGGTCTTTTGTTACATACTTGGGTTGAAATGTATGCTATACAAATGTAATTGTATTTGGTGCTGTGGAAAGATAAATGTATGAATTGAGGTTATAAACACTTTATTTTGTGTACTGATTTATGGACCCACTTCCCTCCTTAATCTGCTCCAAGTTTCCTCAGTTATACAGTCACTTATCCAAATATTCCCCAATTCCAAAAGTTTTAACTTCTCAAAACATTCCAAGAAACAGAAAATTGCCATTTTGATGTAGTTTAGTAAATATAAAAATGGTTCTTTTGAGCTGTAATAAGCCTCTTAGTTATATCTAAGATACAGATGTTATTTCATTAATAAAAATATGCAGACAGCAAATTTGTAAACGGGAGTCTATGCTTTTCAGACGTTACTTTTAATCTGAAGATCGATTTGTGTGCCACGCCCTAAACAGTGAATATAGCTGAAATATAATTATCCAAATCCCATAATGTTGACACAGTGTATGTCTCCTTTATGTATTTTAGCCTTATGATTGTTTGGATTCTGTAAGTGACTAAATGACTTCCACAGCACCAAATGGCTTCTTAACCCTTTGGTTTCTTTGATTTTTATTAGTAAATTTGTATCTCCCTTCTTTCCCTTGTATTTACCCCTCTCTCTACCTCTGTCTTTCCATTTCTCTTGTATATAACCCCCACTGTTTTCAGACTTGTGAGTCTGTATGAACTCCTTTTATACCTCAACTTTAGAATTGTTCTAGAAAGAGTAAAACAAAAAGGAAGAATATGACAAATTGTAGTGTTCTTATTAGAAAATTAATAAAATGATTTAGTGTGATTTTTTTTTTTTTTTCCTTCAGTATTTGAGTTCAGATTTTAGGAGTGTTTCATTTTATAATTTGTCACAAATGCTCTTGTGATAGTCAAACGTAATAAAAGGAGAGATTGCACCATCTGATGATTATGTGACTTTGTTAGTCTCGTGGAGACTTGAAGAAAAAAGTCTTTTTTTGTAACAAAGAAAAGAATTCTTGTTCAGCCTTTAATTCAGTATACAAAACAAACATGTAAGCGTGAGCTTTACAGAATTTGGCTGACATCTAGAAGAATAAACTGATCTATACATCTTGCTTATATTATTTTAAATCTGCTGTTATGACCTGGGCACTGACCAGGCGTCGTCTTTCTTGATGTCGCCTTAACACAAGGCCTCTGCTTCTGACTTCAGGCTAGAGCCAAGTTTTTCCTGTAAGAAAAAGAATTTGAAGGTAACATGACACAGAAAAAAATAGCTTTTGAATTTCAAGGGAGAGGCAGAAAATGTTATCAGCACACTGGACTTATAATTTATATTTAGCAGTTTAATTCTGTGTTTCCTACAACCACTTTAAACATTACTGTGTTCTTGTAAAAGACGTGAAAAAATAATTCCTCTGTATCTCATCAGGGCCCTTTTCCAGAAAAGTTTAGCCAAAACTTGTTAATACTCAAATGAGACGAACACTAGGTTCTGTTTCAGGAGGAGAACCAATTTTGAGCAACAGACTGAAACTAACATGGTCACTGGCCAGTTCTTTCGAGCCACAATACTGTTCAGTACAAACTCATTTGTTGTGCTGGAGATGATGTGTGAACTAAAGACAGATACTAAAACGGTCTTGTATGTTTGTTTAGATTTTTTTTTTTTTTTTGCAGATAGTAAATATCTTTTTAGATTTAAATACAGTTAAATTCACAGAAACGTAAACTTCATCAACTTTTCCACAAAAAAAATAAATAAATTTTATATATATATATATATATATATAATATATATAAACAAATTCTTATTAGGTCTGCCGTCTATCATAAAACTGCATCTTATGTGTTTCAGCTGCATCTTCATCTTAAATTTTTCACCTGCATTTTGTCCCAGACCGGTTACAGCTGAATAATAATTTATTAATGTAAATCTTGTTTAAATGAGGGCTGAGTGAATGACTCTTCATCCTTTGTTTTTTGACGATGTCACACCAAGAATTGGTGGACTGATCTCTGACTCCTCCAGTCTATGTATCCTTGGGCAAGATACTGAACCTCAAGTCACCCCTGATGCATCCATCACAGAGTGAGTGAGTGAGTGAGTGAGTGAGTGAGTGAGTGAGTGAGTGAGTGAGTGAGTGAGTGAGTGTGTGTGTGTGTGTGTGTGTGTGTGTGTGTGTGTGTGTGTGTGTGTGCGCGAATGCTATATCTAAACACTGGATGTATGTTGAGTGAATGACACTTGTAAAAGACTTGACTTGATTAGAAAACCACCATATAAGTTCCATTTCTCACGCTCCTGGAATAAAAATGGAGGCTTCTCTTGTAGCCATTCCCATGGTGAATCTTGGCATCAGAAAGTTGTTATTTATGGGTATCATATGAACATACAGTGGACTGAACCAACTATGAGCTCAGGGGTAGACTCAGATTTTGTTGCTGGAACAAAGCCCAGGACAGCATCATATTGTAAAACTTGCATGTAGAGCAGGTATGGAAAGTGAAAGCGCTCATAACTCATTGTGAAGAAATGTGAGAAACCCAAATGAAGCCTGAAGCAATGAAGAATAATCTCAAGTTGGATATTTGGGGGTACCCTTTTTAAGTGCTTTGAGGGTCTAAGGTTTATTTCATAGGTTGTATTCTGCACCCCCGGGTCAACAACCTAATAAGTGAGGGTACCTCTCGCAGAGATGTGCTCCTCTTGACTAGTGAAAGTTCCCTCTGCTGACGAGCACCTCTCCGACACAGAGAGCACAGGATCCACTTGAACGTCCTCCGCATCTCGTCGTCTCGTAGGGAATAGATGATTGGATTGACCAGAGAGTTGCACTCAGCTATGACCAAACAGTATTTCTCAAAGCGGTTGGCATGACTCTCATTACCCAACAGTCCATCCAGTAAGAGAGTCACGAGGCCAGGCGTCCAGCAAATTACAAAGGCACCTGCAGAGATGCAAACTGTCGATAAGAACAGGAAATACACTTCCTTCTAAAGATGTGATGTAATGAGACACCAGAGTCTCTTGGGTCATATTGGTTTCTTGGTTGCTTAATTTCAAGGCTAGTTTCCAGACAGAACACATTCAGGAGATGAGTCACCTGGAGAAAAAGTTGTATTATGACGGAAAATCCATGTCAGTTGTACACGGAAATCCTAACAACCTATCAGCTTAAAAGATCAGCAGTAATCGGGTATGATCTGACAAACAAGAGCTGCAAAACTGGTTGATAAATGGCAGGGTGTACACACACCAAGCATTATAACTAAGATCAGTGAGATAAAGCACACCAACAATAGTCAGCTTTACTACAGAAAACAATACTGAAAGTTCATATGAAGTGAAATTTGATAAAAGTCATTACACTTCTGAAAACAATGTCGCCAACAACTGTGAGAATGTTAAATTTTGTACAATGTACGTGAGTAATTTCAGAGTGCTTTTTCAAAATTTCAGGCTTATTAGAAACTAAACTATTCTAACTTCCCCTTTGACCCACAAGTAAACAGCTCCTCACCCAGGACCATGGATATCGTCTTCATCAGGTTGACAACAGTCTGCTGTCGGATCTCTGTGACTTGTTGAGACGTGTTCTTACTTTGGTTCTTCACATAGATAAAGATTCGAGTATATACGGCCACCATAACGAAGAAAGTGAGCAGGTTGAGGACTGCCCAGAAGACAAGGAAGCGGCGGCTGTAGAGTGGCGCAAGGGTGGAGCAGTCCTTAAGATCACACTCACAGTTCCAAAATGTCGGCACCAGGCCCATGATGATAGCTATGGCCCAGATGCATACTATCAGCAGCACCACACGCCGCTTTGTCATAGTGCTGTGAAGCTGCATGGTGATGATGGTCTGGTGTCGCTCCACAGCGACAGCAAGGAGGTTGGCCACAGAGGCTGTCAAGCTGATGTCAATCAAAGCCCCGCGGATATACCACTGCTCCTTGGTAAGCGTTTTAGTCCACGGGCCTGTGTGCAACATCAGGTTGGTATAGGCAATACCTGCTAACAGGTCTGCTGCAGCCATGTTCCCCAGGAGATAGTAGATGGGAAAGTGAAAGCGGCGGTTCATAAAAATGGCTATCATCACCAGCAAGTTGGCCAGGAGTACAATAACACATACTGTCAAGCCCAGTCCGATGACAACATAGTCCCGTGTATTCCATCCCTTACTGATCGTCTTATTCACTGTCCTGTAGAAGAAGGTGACATTCTCGTTGTAGTAACAGGTATTCTCCACAATGCTCTCTGTGGCCATGCCTGCAGACACAAAGCACATGTTGAAGATGTTACCCTGCTGTCTACAAGAAGCGAGTCAACAGGGGAATGTTTTTCAGTCTTGAGCCACATCTCATTTTCTCGGAAAATTGGAAATTGGATCAATAGATTTATTGAGACGTGTGCAAACATCTATAGAAATTCAGTACATGAAGCAAAAACAGATTCTGAGCAAATCTAACAAGCTTTTAACTCAACATTTGGTATGAACACCTCTGTTCTTCAGCACAGCTGGAACGCTCTTAGGCGAGCTTTCAAGTATACTTCAGGAATAGTTCCCCAGGCTGCTTGAAGGACATTCAGAGCTATTCTTTGGATGCTAGCTGCCTTTTGATGCAGGTCTGGGCTCTGGGGAGACCAATCCATGTCTGATAGTGTTCCAGTGTGTGTGTGTGTGTGTGTGTGTGTGTGTGTGTGTGTGTGTGTGTGTGTGTGTGTGTGTGTGTGTGTGTGTGTGTGTGTTCTGGAAAGC
>VURO01007215.1:36560-49186 GCA_015108175.1 Pelvicachromis taeniatus
AAAGGGCAAATTTTTTTTTTTTTTTTTTATTTTTTAAAAAAAAAAAAAAAAAAGAAAAAAAAAGAGATGAGTTTATTCAATTATAACAGACTTAATCAGAGACCTCGATAGACCACTCACATACGATAATCGAGGAAAATGTCTGAACAAAACCCCCAAAACAGAACAAATGTAACACAAAATAAGATACCTGATTAAAGCAAACTCTGGGCTGAGCTGCAGGTCAGCACATTCTCTGTAAAACTCATGGCACATTATGTCCAACAGTTACTGTGACAAGAAGAAAAAAAAAAAAGGCTAAAAAGGAATGAAATTTTGTTTTTACCCTTTCAAAACCAATCTAATAATAATAAAATTATATAGTTATATATCGTGGACTTCATAGAAAGTAAAAGATGTGACTCAAGCACAGAAACGAGTTCTCCTGAAGTATTCCAACTTTTTATTCTCCTCATTAACAGATTGTTTATCTACATCGGGAAACAGACCTCCCTGCACCACACACTAAGAAAAGAGTTAACAAAAACACACACACACAGTCATCCAAATTTACAGTCACACTCAGACCAGACTCAAACGCTAGTGTGGTGACACTGAAACAGATCTATCTAAAATATGCTGATTGAACAAAATGAGAAAGTAGTTGTCAGGTGTGTACACTCATAGAAGTCCAGCTAAAACTAACTTTAAAACCCGAATATTGGTAACGGGTAAAATATAAAACGCTGTCTTTTCCTTTTTTATTACTTTTTTCTTATTTTCCTTGTTGTGTGTTTTTTTTTGTTTTTTAAATACACAAACTCCTTCAGAAAAATCTCCCACCCCACTTAAATATTACACCGCCCACTGCTGACTCGCCCCTTTCTAAACCCAGTCAAAGTGTAATATAAGCCAACGAGAACTGCAATACAATACAGGCACTGGAGAAAAACACCATAAGAGACAAGTAGAGGACGAGATGTGTTCGGATTTCAGTCGATCCCTGCTCAAACAAATGTCTCCAAGAACAGAATTAGAAGAGTCACATCCACAATTTTATCAAACAAGAACAAAGATAGAAATCAATATTTTTTTTTCAGCATTTTCCGTTTCTTGACTTTCGTAATTGTTTCTTTTTAGTTTATACTGTCGACACTGTGCCCATCGGTGAACTAGAAGAAGATTCAATGTGAAAACTAACAGGGAGCTCGCTCCAGTAAACTATTTTACTAACCTGATTCAAGTAACAGCTACAGATAGATGTTTGTCTATTTCCCCTGATAGTTCGCCTTCCGTCAGAGGGAACACCGAGGGGGCTTGACTGATCCAGTAGTGACTGTTGTGAACCGGCCACGCAGAAAAACTTCTCGAACAGTGTGTCTAAAAGTGTAATATAAACGATGGTGCGACATTTGTAGTGAAAACTCAGAACTAAAGCTTAGAAATGACCGGACTCTCTCCCTCTTCTGCTACCGATTTCCTACTGTAGCTTTAAATTAAAAATAAAAGGCAAGATGGAAAAAACTTGACTGACCCTGTCTTTGATAAATACTTGCTGAAACTATGATAATGCATATATTGAGGGTTTTTTTTATTTGTTTTTGTTTTTTTGAACTAGCTACCAAATGTTTTAGGACAAGTAATTTAGCATAAAAGATATCGGGGTTGTTTGGCATAGAAGTAGCTGGCAGAGTGTGTTGGTGAGAAGATTCAAAGAGGAAGGAGAAAAAAAAGAAAAGAGATTCAAAATAAACAGTTATTGTAGTATAAGAAAATACTTCTTTACAGTAGATACTAGATAATGAAAAAAGGTCTGCACTGCTCCTCGCCTCGTCTGCAAATGTTTGTCCGTTTGTGCAGGCCACAGAAGATAACGGTCAGTTTAGGAAAAAGAGGTGTAAGGCAAACTGTACCTTCTCTGCTGAGAAATATACATGATTTACAGTATGGAAGTATCACCCTCCCCCCCAAAAATAAACAAAAAAAGTAATATCTTCACTTACAAGAAACAAAACAGAACACAAAAAGATCAGTCTTCTTCACCAACTCAGACATCTGGTAGTTCTCTCAGTGTCTCTGCAGTCTGTCTGAACGTTATCAGTGGGATGTCTTCACGCTTGTGGTTACCGTTGTACCCACAGTCACACATGCTCACACTGTAAAAACCAAGTGTGAAAAAGGCAGCGCTGCCATCAGGGGTCCGCTTTCTCTTGTTACACGATATCAGCCAGGTAATGCTAAATATCCAGGAAAATGACATCCAGAACTAAGCGACTCATCCCTGTGTGATGTTTGTGTGTTTAGTCCACATGGGCAAAACCAAGCTGTGACCGCCCGTCCAGTGTTTGTACTCAGTCTCAACAGGGTCCGTCACGTATACATACAGTCCGTGTCCCTCTCTGGTGAAGTATCACCACATTCTCACTTTAGAGGAGGTTTACATCTTTTTTTCTCCCTTTCTTTCTTCTTTTTGCAGTTTTGTTTCAGTTGCTCTTCTTCTCAAAACAGGTTCTCCTCAAAGATAGCCATTAAGTCACTTTGGAAATTCATGTCAATAGTCGCTGTCATCTGTAGAGAGAGAACAGCCATTATTGTTTATGTTCAAACAGTTCACTACCTTTTGTTTTACATAATGGGTAGGTGTCACAGCTCAAAACCTCCACAGATCCCAGAATTGTTTAAACCTAGGAAAATCATCTCACCGCTTCTCGCCTCCTTCTCTCTTGCTCTCGGAGGCGGGCCCTCTCTCTCTCTTGGTCTAACTGGTTCTGTGTGGTGAGCTGAGGCGGTGTGGGAGGTTGAGGAGGCTGCTGAATGGCGGCAGGCTGGGACTCCTGCTGCACTGGCTGCTGCTGCTGCTGATGTTGTTGTTGTGAAGGGGCTTGAATGTGTGGCTGCTCAAGTCGTCTGCGAGGCTCATCGTGCATCCTTCTGTTTTGCTCCATGACCTCCTCCTCATCCCGACCTCTGGAAAGCAGAGCAATAGTCATCAAACACTCAGCATGTTGCTGAAGGGGGTTCACGGCTACATAAGCAATGTCCTCACATATACATGTGGTGCCCTGCTGGGTGTCTCACAGGACACTTAAAGCCCACAAAAACAAGATCATCACAAAGATTACTACAAGGATGTTTTATTCATTTATTTTTAAAAAGGGGATGGTTAGGACCTCTTTTGTTTAATGGACTGTTCCTTATTACTGAGCAGCTCAACATCCACAATAGATGAAAAATTAAAAGCTCATTCAGTGGCCTCTTGCATGAAAAACATCAGAGGACAGAAGTGGAGGGTCGACAGGCTCATGATTAATAATATTCCACGATAACCTTGTCAGATTTGATTCTTTTTAAATCAATTTCCTCTGCTACTGTGATTTTTCAGTACACTTTAATCTCTGTGACTGCTGCAGTCATAAAATATGACCACAAGAGGGCATACAATAGCTTTCAATCCAGGAATTCACAATGCCTATTAAACATCAAGCAGCTCAGACAGATATTTGCAGTTATTCTAATGGATTATGAATGCAATTTATTAATGGGATGGCGGGTTTTGATGGGAAAGCCCTTCCTTTTGGTAAAAGCACATTGCTATGAACCTACATAGACACAGTTGACTATAATATAGTTTATACTATTTTGTCGTGACATTTTCAAGCAGATATACAATAAAAATAGGAAACTAATCTCCTCAATCACTGCTGCTTGTTGCCCCTTTTGTATTCCAGCGTTATTGACAATCTCACCGTAGTTTGTCTTGCTCTCTGCGTAGCCTGTCTTTTTCTGCCTGCTCAGCTTGGGCCTTCAGGGCCTTCTCCCTCTCCTCTTTCTCCCGAGCAGCACGACGAAATTGTTCAAAACTGTCACTCGAGGATTTCACTGCCGATAAGGGCGTAGACGTGGATTTTTGTGCCAAACTGGCCCATGAGCCCATATTCTTCAGTTTCACATCCTGAGGATCAGACACAGATCAAATCAAAAATGCTGGCAGGTGGAATACTTTTGGGCTACAATCAGATGTAAATAGAAGTATGAATTAGTTTCAAAAACTCACTCTTGCACCCACCTGTACCTTTTTGGGGGCAGAAGGGGCCTTGGACTCCTGCTTGAACTTATCCTTATCTTGCAAAGAGGTGGGTGGCCCACTGGGCTCGGAGGAGCGGATGACAGGTCGCGAGCCTTCCATAGACTTCATATCTGCTCAACACAAGAATAATCAATATCCTGCACAGTTTCTTAATTTCATTTTATGGGGAGAAAAAGTTACGCAGAAGTAGTTCTTACTCTGTTGGCTGTGGCTTGGTTGACAAGGCTTGTTCTCAGGATGTTTATGATGATCTGGTCTCATTGCAGGATTAAATGGCTCCCCTCTCATCACTGGTGATGGAGGATGTTTCTCCTCTTTTAACCCACCTTGGGTCCCAGGGGCCCTTTGCTGCATGGCAAGTAAATGGAATCAAAGTCAGACCTTATTCGAGCCTCAAACGCCACTCTTCAGTTAAAAACAGTTGCCAACCTGCTAGAAATGTTCTCACCTTTTTAGGTTGCATGTTGTGATGCGGAGACTGGTGAGACACAGGTGGATACTGGGGAAGTTGGGGAGAATTCATCATGAGAGGGGATGGGTTGTCTCTCATATGTCCTGTAAACAGTAGAAAGGGAAATAAGATGTCTGATTCATTTGGGGGGAAGTAATCCAGTTAACACAATATATTTCTGTCCTAGTTTGTTACACCAACCTGTGTTATAAGGGTCAGCCTTGGTCGGGCGGGGAGAGGGCTGCTCTTGTTGCTGCTGTTGGATGATCTGTTGTGTTTTATTGGTGGGCATGGACACTTTGTGTTGTGTTCCCTGGGACTGAGCAGCAAGTATAGGACCTTGTTGGTAGCTCACTTGCTGCTGTTGTGGTTGCTGTTGTTGCTGCTGCTGAGTGTGTTGCATATGGCGGGCCTGGTGTAGGGGCATCTGTTGGGACAACGCCTGATGTGATGGGGCTGACTGAACCTGGGACTGAACAGGGTGCTGGGCAGGAGGCAAGGTAGTCTGAGACGAAAGCTGCGATTGTGTCTGAACAGACTGCAAGAGGGAAGTCTGTACTGGTTGTTGTTGCTGCTGCTGCTGCTGCTGACGAGCCTGCTGGGTCTGACGTGGTTGCTGAAACTGATGTAGGTATAACTGTACTTGGTTAATTGGCGTAGTAGACACTGGCTCCTCGTCATCCTCCAGCAGCATCTGGGGAGGCTGAGAAGACAACAAGCCTTGGGGTGTGAGTGTTGGGGGGGATATAGGCCGCTGGTGCAGTGGCTGAGTAGAGTGAAGAATCTGAGCGGGGAGTTGGTGCTGTTGTGGCGGTGGTGGTGCTGTTGGCTGGGGCTGGGGCTGAGGCGGATGTGGAGGCTGAGACTGGAGCTGGAGCTGCTGCTGCAGAGGTGGCTGTTGCTGCAGAGGCGGTTGCTGCTGTTGTTGTTGCTGCTGCTGCGGCTGCTGAGGTGGCGCTGGTTGCTGAGGGGGTTTGGGATGAAGAGGGGCTGCCTTGTGACTGGGCCGAGAAGGCTGCTGAGGCATGGAACTGTGTAAGGCTAAGGGTAGAAGAAGGAAAACATTAGCATGAATTTGTTGGGAAAAATAAAATTTCTATTGGAACATAGGTTTAATAGAAAAAAAAAAAGGGAATTAGACAAAGCCTATGATCATTTAGTACACTGCATTACAACTGTAGGTTTCTGTAGAGGAGAAATGCAGGTGTATCTTCAGAAGCAATAACAACCTAGCTAGCTATTATGACTAGAGCTATCAAAAAACAACCTCGGCATAAAACCTTACCTGGAGATGGGAGGACGGAATGCTGGTTGAGGAAAGGATGTGTCTCCGGAGACACTGGCCCAGCAGAATGCGTGTTGAGGTGAGAAGGTGGAGGTGAGGAGGAGGAGTTGGCTGTGTGGTGGGACATGTGCATGATGGGCTGACCAAAAGGTGGCAGGGAGTCAAAGCTCGTCTCCAGTAACTGAGAAGACTCCAGAGGAGCAACAGGGGGTGCCATGAAGCCTGCAGGAGATGGTTGGTGGTGGTGATGGTGCTGCTGTTGCTTCATCTGACTGCTGGACTGAAGGCCTACAGCTTGAGAGTGATGTGTAGCCTGAGCGGGTGCAGTCTGAATATGAGAATGTGTCTTCCCCTTCCCCTCCTTTACAGAATGGTTCTTCTTTTTCTGCTGTTTTATCGGTCCTGGGAAAATAAACACGTACAAACAAACATTACATACTTTTCTTTTCTTGGAGGATATTGTAAAACTGAATGTTCATATGTGGAGTAACTCACCTGGCCCCTCTGTTTCACTGTCTGAGCTGGAGCCACTGCTGTCTGAAGAAGATCCGGTCTTTTTAGACGTAACCATGGACTCCATAGTCTTATCAACTACAAAAAAAATATACATGCTCATATATTACCAGATTCGAGCACCAAACTATTCACACATCTCCCCCTGCTGATTTCATAGAGTGGTTTATTTATTGTTGGAAGATTTTAGCTTTCTTGCCCAAAAACTAAGATCAATAATATGTATCAGTAAATGTCAGAATTCTGTATGTTCTCCATCACGACTGAGTATTTTATTAAGATTTGGAGTCAGGTCCAATGTTTGTTTTTATTATAATTCATATACTGGCTTACCTGAAACCCTTTTCTTCTTGCGGAGGCAGGAAGACACATATCTCTCTAGTTCACGCAGAGTGGAAGGCTTTAGCGTCTCAAAGTCAATCTCAATCTCATCAGGGTTTGAATTTTTGAGTGAGGGCTCTCTGGACTGGATAATGTGCACTACACGGCCAAGCTTGTCACCAGGAAGCTTGTTGATGTCCAGGCTTAGCTGCCTCTTCTCCTCATATGTCATAGGTTTGCACTTTTCCCCTGTAACTGATGACCCAGTGGCTCCCAGGTCATCTTCCAGATTAGGAACGGGCTGCAAACTGGCAGGTTTCATTGTCTCCTTTTTGCTACAGAAGCAAAACACAAAAATTTACTGACATTGACTAAGCTTTATTAAATCAGTAGCTTTTTAGAAATGGTAAAAGCAGAAAATACATACCTACACCTAAACAATTACAGCCGAAGACTAAAACTCTTAACATATATAAAACTGTCCACTCAAACGTACCAACTAATAAGCTGGAAAACAACAAATCAACCTCTTAAAGACTCATAATTTATAAGAACATCAACAATGTAATAAATGTAGAATAACCAAGCCTCTTGGCATTTATTCAAAACAACAATAAGTTGTATATAAAATGAAGTAAGGGTAATTAACAGATTGTGAAATGTCAGGCTGACTGCTATTATAAAGGTTTTGTTCATCTCTTAGGAGACAGTTCAATACCCACCTGGGCTTCTTCTTGGGAGCAATCTCTTTGTTGTTATTGTTACTGGTCTTATTCTTCTTAGACAGCTGAGAAAGAGGTGTAGCATCCTGGATCTCATCGACAGACATGCCTCCTTTCTTCTTATGCTTATCCTTTTTCTTCTCTTTCTTTTCCTTTTCTTTTCTCTTTGGTTTGCTGGCTTGTGGTTGGGAGAGGGCAGCCAGCTGCTCGTGGACAGCCTTCAACTGTAAAAGGAAATTAAACCAGTTGTCAACAAAGGTTTTCAGGGTGTGGACAACAACTCAACTGAACTTTCTTAGACAACCGACCTGTTCCTGTAACTCTGCCAACCTCTGGGCTCTTTCCTCTTCAGAGTCATCAGTGGAAGATTCAGACTCAGAGGACGAGTCACTGGAGCTGTCTGAAGATGAGGCGACGTGGGCCAGAGGAGGCTGAGGCTTAACAGGGGCAGGGTGATGAAGTGCAGGAGCTGGGGCAGAAACTAAAGGCTTGCTCTCTGGTTCATCTGGCATCTTGGCAAAGCGCATTTCAAATACATCCTACAAAATGAAAAGAAGCAAGCATACTATCAAAATTACTGTTTTACACACACATGCATTAGTTGGGCAGGACACCGACATATTAATGACTTCTGCTCCCTGTCTAACTGCAGCACGTGACACTTACTGGAAACGCAGATTATTTATTGGCATTTTAAAAAAAACAAACTTTTTTTTTTTTTTGCAGAGAAGCCCTGTATAAACTAGCAAATAAATAAAATAATTGCAAAACAAAAATAAAATTCAGTAAAATGCAATCAGAGATCAGAATGGCAGCAAAACAGCCTCCTTTATGGTACTTTAAGGCTAGTAAAACTCTACATAGATCGACTTTGTGCCTCACATCTTTTTAAAAAAATATAACAATAGCATGTACGTACCTGTAGTTTGCGAGCCATGGCTACCACCTCATGGTCTGGAGGATTATACTTGTAGCAGTTGGAAAACATTAATCGCACATCAGCAGCAAACTCCTGGGGATCCCGGTATTGCCTGTTCTCCAGCTTGGCCTATTAAATACATCAAGGGTATTAATTACTTCAATGCAAAAAATGCATTAGTTTCTCTGAAAATATGTGTTTTCTGCACACCTTAATGGTGCTGAGGTCCATTGGATGTTTGATGATATCATGATAATCATGTAGTCCCAGTGCATCCACATCAACTGGTTTGTAGAATGGCCAGGCATAAGCAGCATGTTTCTTGGACAGCATCTCTCTAACCAGACTGGCGCAATACCCCAGCTGGTCCTGTGGTTTAGGGCTATGACCTCCACTCGGTCCGCTCAGTCCCATCCCCAAGCCTATGTGATGCTGAGAGTCTGGAGCGTCCTTTTTCATCAGCTTAGTAGGCCGTGCACTCTCTCGCCTGGGTAGTGTCTTCCCAGACTTAGATTCTGCTGGCGATGACTCACTCAGCTGGTCATTTGCAGTAGGCGTTGTAGTGTCTGCTTTCCTTTTTTGGCTCTTTCTTTGCTGGATAGCGGTAAAATAACAAGGAAATGGAATTAAGCAATTATTATATCTTATCTACATGTGTCTGATCCAAGCATGGTCAAAGATGAGTCTTCCTGCCCATACATTCATCCATTTGTCAAGTACACTCACTTTGGTCATGGTCATGGAGGTCTGCAGCATGGGGGCAGTGCTCTGGATTGTTGCTGGGGGAAGAGAGGTCTGGGAAGGGGGAGGCACAGAAGTCATTACAGGAACTTGAGGTGGGCAGTCTGGCTGACCCAGGGAGTATGGCGCTCCAAGCTGTGGTGCATGGCTGGATAACGTTGGGGGCACATGGACTGGCAGGGCCTGCATTAAAGGCTGAGGAGGTAGTGAAGGTGGACCCTGCACTGGTCCTCGAGTTTGGAGCCCTGTTGGGAGGGCTGATAGACCACGTGTTTGAGGAGTTGTGGACAAAGGATCAATGATGGCCCCGGGTTTCAAGTTTAGACCTGGATGTGAGAGAACAAAATGGTTGTTTTGTCATGAAAGAGTCGGATTAAAATCTTTTGGCAAAAACACGTTGATTCATTGCGCTTAAAAAAGACGTGCCTTTTTGAAAAGTGCATTTTCTTGATACTTTAATATAATTCAACTGAAATAAATAAATAAAGATCCATAACTATACCGTCTTACAGAGGAAAAACTAGGAAAACATGCTAAGTAGTAGAAAGTTTTATTAATTTTAGAAATCCATACCTCCCTCCCTCCGGCCTCGGCCACGTCCCTTTCCTGTCATGACAACAATCTCAGTTTCTTCCTGCGGCATTTCTGTTACTTTCTGGAGGAAAACCTTCTCTAGAGCCTCAGCCATTAACACTATATCATCGCCAGGCTGCAAAGAGAGAAAAACAGTCTTAGTTCCAGTGGAAAAAATTCAGAATTATTGGAACATTATATTAATAAGGCTCTGTTGTACAACTATGTACCTTGTTGTATATGTAGCAATTGGTAAACATTGTGTTGAAGTCTTGGATACATTCTTGGGCATTCCAGTAGTAACTGTTCTCAAGCCTTTTCTTGATTGTTCCCATGTCCATAGGGATCTTGATTATTGTGTAGTAGTCCTGAAATGGTTACAGATAAGCTGGTCAGAAAGAACTCAAGTGGAAACTCTTCAATGCAATCTGGTTCTTTACTAATGTGAAATGATAATGAAACACTGTTAATCCCTTTGAAACCTCATGTATCATATTTGGTACTTGTATATCGTCATTGTCACCCCCGCCTCAAAAAAGACAACCAGACTGGCACTGGCACAATACATTTTTAAGCTTTAATTTGAAAAAACAAACAAACAAACAAAAACAAAAGATACCGAATGTAGCCAATATAATACCAATTAAAAATGATGTAATAATTTTTATTTAACTAATTTTTTTTAAATGCCAGAAGGTTCAATAAACCTTCCACTTTCAAAAACTTAAAAGATTTCACTTCTGAAAACTGAAATGAAATAACTCATAATAATAAGAATTAGAAAAAAGTCAAAATATTATTTTGACAAAAAGTTGAAATGTGGAGATTAAAGTGGTTATTTCAAGACAAACTGCCACGGTTGCCTTACCCTCAGAGTTAGTGAAATTGTACTTCAGAATCGGTCTTGGTAACAAGAAAGAATATGAATTTGCTTCGAGCACATAAACACTGATGACCAGTATAAGGACATTGAAAAGGTGGTGCAGAAAGCTGCATCTGGTCAGACGGAAAAAAACTCTAACTCGGAAGAGTGGATTTGGTTATCGATGGTTAGACCCTTGCGCAATTAAGAAGATGTATGTTGTGTCACAAGACGATTGATTAACGTGTTTCACTAACTCATCTAAACAAGGTACTTTTTAAAGGGTATAGCAGCCGTGGCAATTTGTCTTGAAACAACAACGGTCATCTCCACATTTAGACTTTTCATCTTTTAATCTTGAAATTTCTACTTCATTCTCAAAATGATCCAACAATATATTTTTTTTTCTTAATATGATCCCACTGTCATAAAGTAGAATTGTTTGATTATGGCAAAAAAATCACAATAAAAATTGTTTTGATAAATAAAAGAGATGCATATCATTAAACAACATTACTCAGGGCTGGGAAAAATTGTAGATTCATTAAACTTAAAAAAAGAAATGCCCTTTCAATTGGATGATAAATAGAATTAGATCAAAAAACAAAATAAATAAATTTAATTAAATTTAAATTCCATTAACTGCAGAATATAACAGCTTAGGGTGATATAATGTGCATGTGTCTAATATGACTTCATACTGTGCAATGACAAATGCAACAATCTGAATGATAAAATAGAGAAGAAAAAGGGCCCTGGTATCTCAATCTTGCATATACATGCAGAGAACAGTTCTAGTCTGTTTGCCTGCATTTATAAATCAGAAAAAAACACAAGCAAGCACATACAGGATATGTTAGATTGTGCAGAAGCTGGGCTGACCTAGCGGAGAGTTTGTATGAGACATCTACTCTGTCCATGATATCTTAGAGAAATCAAGCATTTTATATGTTAAAACAAAGCTTACAGGCAGGTTGAGTTTGACTGCATCCACTGGTGCATGAAAAGGCCAGGCAAACTGGTGCTTCCACAGGGTTTTCACCACCACTTTTAGCAGGTACTGTAGCTGATTGGTCTGGCGCTTTGGCCTGTTGGGGTTGATGTATTCTGGGGGTGGGGGGTTACACTGTTGATGAACCTGCCCCTGGCTGCTGCTGCCGCCTGACATCTGCGCTGTGTCCAGGCCGTCACCCATTCTGATAAGGCAGGACCTGGGCTCGGGCCCTGGAGCTGAAGCAGGGGCAGGGGTAGAGGTAGTGGTGTTGGCAGGACACCAGTTTAATCTTGGCCCCGGCACAGACTCCACTGACAGAGCACTACTGATCCCATTGCACTCCTCACTGGACTCTCTAAAAAGAAAAAAGAAGTGCAATTAGCAAAACTATAAACAAAGTCTTTGCTAAACTTATGGACATTGTTACACAGCCAATAATATTTTACATTTCAAAGCAAAGTAAAACCCCTCATACCATGTTTACAATCAAATACATAAAATAACTGCAAGGCAGCCTACTGACCCAGCAGATTTACACTTTGCCAGCTCTGATTATGAGTCAGAACAAATAATAAAATTAGAACAATAAAAAATAAGAGTAAAAGAGTAAAACAGCTTTAATTGTGTAATGTTTACACAGTCATATTAAGAACAAGAAAAAGTTCCCAGTGATGATTTCATTGAGAAAATCTGGCCTTGAACAAGAACACACTGTTGACAGAGTACATTAAGTGTTTTTTTTAAATAAAGATCCTTCATAATTGAATATGTTAAATAGTGTATCTACTATTAGACTATTAACTGTAATTAAGTGCTATTACAGACTTAATAACATGAAAAAAAGCAAAAGTACTAACTGGTGTTGCAGATGGATCTTAAACTGAAGCTCTCCCTGGCCTCTAAAACTTTGTTATATACCGTAATTTCCGGACTACAAAGCGCACGTGAATATTAGCCGCACAACTTGAAATTATGAAAAAAAAAACATATTTTGTTCATACATTAGCCGCACCAGACTAAAAGCCGCAGGTGCGCTAGCTAGCGGGCTAGTAGCGCTAGCTAGCGGGCTAGTAGCGCTAGCTAGCGGGCTAGTTGCTAGTAGCGGCGGTGCACGGCTCGCCTTGCAGGTGGACGGCAACGGAGCGACTGCTCCACCAGCCTCGGTGGGCCGCGCACCGC